>JAPYYW010001872.1:0-30531 GCA_030522545.1 Cremastinae sp. A BG-2022a | reverse complement strand
ATCAGGATATTTCATGTTGAAAATCACATTTTTAAACACAGGCTCTTATGGAAAGTTACAAAAAGATATGATTTTCAACAATAAATATCTCGACTTCTAGATAGAGAAACCTTTTAAAATTTTACACACACTTGAGTACCACGTTAAAGAACATATGTGCAAAATTTTAAGAAATTCTATAGAAAACCATTTTTACCATAGAACCACGATAGAACTACCTTAAATAAAATGTACATTATTTGTAAATTTTATATTTTAATGCCGAACATAACAAATCCTGAATTAAAAACACTCAATAATTCGCGAATAATTCACTAATTTTTGAATCATTAAAAAAAATTTTTTTCGTGTTATTCGCACACCCCTAATATTTATCTTAAAAATTAATTCTTTTTTTTCATTCTTTACGTGATATTCGTCCAAAAAAATCATTTTTTTTCTTTTTTTTGTTACGTAATGTTCGAAAAAATCGTTGGATTAATTTTACTGACTCTCGCGATGTCTCTCGGGACTTGAATCTGTCCCATGACTCCCCCTAATATTTATCTTAAAAATTCATATGTTTTTTTCATTCTTTACGTGATATTCGTCCAAAAAAATCATATTTTTTTTTCGAAAAAATCGTTGTATTAATTTTACTGACTCTCGCAATGTCTCTCGGGACTTGAATCTGTCCCATGACTCCGGTCGAGTCCATCCTGGACGCCTCATTAACCGTGTTTCCCCAAATATCGAAGACAGGCTTTCTCGCGCCGATTACGCCTCCGACCAACGGTCCGCAACTTATTCCGACTCGCAGGTCGAAATTGTTGAAAGAGTGGACGTTTACGTCCTCCAGGCGAAGTCTCATCGCCACTGCATAGTCGACCAGACGACACAGGTGGTCTCGATCGTCCTTCGTTTGTTCCTCAATAAGAAATTTTAACAATTTTTTATTTTATTTTAAGGATTTATGGGAAAGACAGTCCCATGAGCAAAAAATATATTTTTGACATTAAATTCGTACAATTCAGACTTTGTTTTTTTTTGCTAAAACGTTGCCAATTTTTTTTTTGAGTCTTACAATTAGTTTGGCTAACAATTAGCAACTTGAGCATATTTTAACGATAATTTAAACATTTTTTGTTGTTTAAGATAGTTCGATAGCTGAGTGTCATATAAAATAGGGCATATAAAATATAAAATGTCATATAAAATACCCTTCACGAAAAAAGGAGTATTAATGAAAAGGTAGAAGATTACGAATTTTTGAAAATATTGTCAGTAATCATGGAAGAAACATAATTATGCTATTTTTATTGAATTTTTCTCACTTGAAAACGCTCAGACAGAAATGACGTAGAAAATAATTTTTAAAAAAACCGAAACTACCTTGAACAGTTGAAATAAAATAATTTTAGTAAAACATTTTTAAATTTTGTCTGTACAAAGTAACACCACTAAGAATATATTAAAAAAAATCCACTAGAATCCCATATTTAAAAATTTGCATTCAGTGAAAATTTGTGAATTTTCTATAAGAAGCAATGTTAAATTTTAGCAATTTTAGAGTTAGATAACTCTCACACCACTCAGTAAAACGATTTCAAATGTGGCACAATATTTTTTCATATGCTAAAAAAAACACAAAAAATTTATCAAATTCTCATATTTTTATAAATATCCCTCACACATCAATAATTTTTTCAAAATATTGATCTCTCTTTTTCGAAAGATAAAAAAACGAATAATGAATAAGAGTTAATTACATTGGAGCAGGGATTCAATCCAGAGGCAGCCATATAAGTAGCTCCAACAGTTTTGATTTTTTCGATGCAGTGAAAAGGTGGCTCGTCCAGGAGTTCGTCAAAATCCGCGATAATCTCGTTCAACAGTCGAATGCACTCCATTCCCTTGTTGACGTCTTCAGAATAAAATTCAGTAAAATTTGGAACACTGGCGAACATTACTCCGACCTTGTCACGAGACTGGGAATAGAGTTCCTGGTGAGAAGAACAAATTTTAATTGAAGTTGCAATCCTACGAAAAAAATTTTTTTCTTTCGATTTCAAGAGTCGATTCAATCGAAAATTTCATATGGATAAAAACGTATTTTGATTATTTTAGATTCAAGCCAAAATCTGATTTTTAAATAAAGATGAATAGAGTTTCTGGTAAGAAGAACAAATTTTAATTGAAGTTGCAATGCTACAAAAAATCTCAATTTTTTCTTTCAATTTTAAGAGTCAATTCAATCGAAAATTTCATATGGATAAAAACGTATTTTGATTATTTTGGATTAAAGACAAAATCTCATTTCTAAATAAAGAATAGAGTTCCTGGTGAAAAGAACAAATTTTAATTAAAGTTGCAATGCTACGAAAAATCTCAATTTTTTTTCTTTCGATTTTAAGAGTCAATTCAATCGAAAATGTCTTATGGGTAAAAACGTATTTTGATTATTTTCGATTCAAGCCAAAATCTCATTTTTAAATAAATTTTTGTTGGACTCTTTAAAACAATTTACCTCTGGTGGCCTTTCCTGCGTCAAAAAATGATGAGCAACGTGATCAGGCAAAATATTCTTCAATAGCTGCATATTATTATGCTTTGACTCAATCATGTCCCCGAGTTCCCTCTCTGCCTGTTGTTTCCAAAGAAAATCAAGACGTGAAGTGACTTCGACCAAACGTCCATGGTACGTCACCATAACGAGAAAAACGATGAGAAATATCAACATCTGGGCAGAGACAGGAATGGCCGTTCTAAAAGTAATTAAGAAATTAATTGATCGTAAGATTTTATCAAAAAATTTTTTAAATTAGCAAAGTTATTATATTTTATATTTATTTTATAATTTTTTGGCCCTCGTACAAACGTTTAAAATTATTAATTTTTTCTCGAAAACAGAAAAGAAACCTCTTGAAATTGTCAGCATACTTTTAGATAAGTTATAGATATTCTATAAAGAAAAAATTAGTCAAAAATATTCAGGAACTCATTGTTTTTTACCACTTTTAATATTTCTAAATTCTGCACATTCATTATTTTTCTACATTTTTTTCGGAATATTTTTTATTCGATGGTCCAAAATGTTCGCTCTAAAATGAATTTTGACTCGTTTTTGTAGATATAATAATTTTCGAGATATTTAAAAAAGAAACTTGAGAATAACTTGTGGATCCATGAAAAATTCAACTTGCGATATCTTTCCTTTCTCATGACGAAATCAACTTTATTAAGGGTGATTTTTAAAGATTGTTGGAATCCTATATTAATAATAAAAAAAAGGTCTCTAATTTATTCATCGGAGTAGAGCACATTAATTTTTGGCTAATCTCCACTCATAAAAAAAAAATTCAACGTGCACTGCTTTGGAAATAATGACCTTAATGTTTAAATAATTAATTTCGTCTTGCAAAAATTTTCAAGAATTACCTATTACGTAGTCAATATCGTCGAGGACACGAAAAGATATCGCCACTTGAAATTTTGAGATTTTCCTATTTTAGATTCTTGAAAAATCAGGCTGAAGGTCCTCGAACAGTCTAAATTTTCTCAGCTCATGTGAAAAAAAACTTGCATCACAATTTTCTATTATTTATATCAAATATTCCTGGGCAGTTATACCTGAATAGTTCGAGGATCGTAAATATAAAAAAAGAGAGAAAATTAGTCGAGCTTAACGAGGAAAAAAATTTTCAAATGTTCGTTAATTACTTTTGTCATTAAGTGTAATTAATTTGTAATTAATTGGTCGAGGGTGAGGGAAAAACCGATTAAGGCCTTAATTGTTCGGTTTTATGACGAAATTTGGAATCAGTTGCCCGGTAGAAAGTGTCGGGGTAAGACGTGTCGGGTCTCCCCAGGTAGTTTATTATTGAAAAACATTTCGTAGTGATTCGACAAGCCCAATCGAGTGTCAGTTCAAGTTATTTTCAATCGTATGAAAAGTGAATAGTGTTTAGTGATTTTAATTTTTATTATCGATTCGAAATTCTTCAAAAAAAACGTCGTTGCGTCAAGTCAATCCATCGTCTATAATTTCCGAGTTTCGTGGACACAAACAAGGAAGCTAAATTTTTAGGTAGTACGTTAGCTCTACCCTTCATTTCTCTACTCATGACCATATTTTTTCATATTTCATCTTGAATTTGGCTGCTTTAAAAAAAATTGACAAATTTTATTTTTAAAAAACCTCGTCTGCAGTTTAAAAAAGTCAAATTTAACTTAAGGTAGTACAACCGCAAAACCGTGTTAAGACAGATTTTCTTAAAAATTTGCACAGATCTTCTTTAATGTCATATAAAAACATGTGTCAAATTTAACAAAGCTTCACTATCTCGAAATGGAGATATAATTAATCGAAAGTCGTTGCTTTTCCGAATCTACCATAAGAGCCCATGTTAAAAATAGCAATTTTTAAAAATTAATATCTAAATAACTACATGGTTGAGCCTTTTTTATTTTGTTAACACAAAGCTAACGAAGACTGTGCAATTTTCGAATAAATTCTGTCTCAAGAAATTTCAACTGATGATTCAACATATAATTAACACATAAGGACAAACTTTTGAATAGACTCTCTCGGTTGTACTACCTTAAAATCTGTTCATGAGTAGAGAAGTGAAAAATAATCAACGAACTGCCAATTTTTATGCTTAAGAAGACAAACTCACGCATTGGTGTAATCGATATCGTATCGAAACAGATTCTCGCACCCGACGAGAATGAGAAGGGCGTAAGTGAGGACGATGGCGGTCGCGAGGGCAGTTTTAACGAGATAGTACAATTTTAGAGCCGAAGCGAGAGCGATCAGGCACAGGATCCAAGTGAAAACGATGTACTCTGGTCTCAGGCAGTCATCGAGATCCCGAATGTCATTCTGCTCGACGATCGTCGAATTTTCCACGGACAAGACTTTTCTCGTCCGGAAGTGATCGTGTCGAGTCCTGAAGAATTTTTTACGATGCCTTTTCTCCTCGTGACGTTTCTCGTAACGCCAGAAACGAAAAAATTGACGTCGAAGATTCGAATTTTCGTAGCTCGTCAATTTCATCTCGAAATTTTCGCGATCGTCGAAGGTGCGATTGCTCGACGAGTCGTCGACGTCCCTGGAATTGTCGTCGCGAAGTGCTACCCGGAGGAAACTGAGCATCAATCTGTCCAGACTCGTCGACGAAGTCACCGGTACGTTTTCAAGCTCAGGAACGTCCTGAATCGTTTCACGAGCCACGAGCTCGTCGAATATCGGTTTTTCTGGAATTTCGTAGTTCCTGGGACACGCCAGGACACTTATAACCGAGGTCAGGGCCATCAGACTTATCACACCGCAGATAAACATCGTTCTGTGCTGCTTGTTGTGGACCAGCATCGCCGAAGCGTGCTGCAGGTAGCTCGGCATTCCCTTGAACTCTTCTGCCATTACCAGGACCGAACAGGCGACCAGAACTATCGTCGTGAAGAAGAGACATCCGAGAAGTATCATACAACTGAAAAAATAGACATTTTTTTATTTTTCAATTTTTTTCAATTTTTTTTTCATTTTTTTCAATTTTTTTTTAGCTCTTTTGCATATTTTTATATTTTTTCACATATGCATTAAGGTAGGAGTAGCTCTGTACGTGTTAACCAAATGTTGAACCATCACTTGAATTTTTTCAAAATTTCTACTGATCTTCTTTGACGTCATATCAACATGTGTGCTAAATTTAAAGAGGCTTCGTCATGTGGTTATCGAGATATTTATATTAAAAAATTGTCACTTTTAACATGGGCTCCTGTGAGAGACTGAAAAATGTGACGACTTTCAACAATTAATATCTCGATTATTAAATGATAAAGCTTTATAAAATTTGGCATACATTTCCTCATGACCTCAAAGACAATTTGTGCAAATTTTTAAAAAATTTTGTCTCAAACGATTTCACGCGACTCCTACCTTAAATAACAAATGCAAAAAAAAAGTATTAATAAATGAAAATTCTAATATGAAGGAATAGATAAATAAATAATTATAAATAGATAATAATAATAATAAATAGTAGATAATAAATTTTAAAATCGTATAAAATGAATAGCTAAAAAGTATTTGCCAAAAAAAAAGATAATTGTCACCCACTCTGGCAAAATGACAGCTTGGCAAACAGCGAGGAAAAGCCAGATGACGAAGCAGCAGGTCATGTTGGATTTGAACATGTCCTCGCGAAGCTGACAAAACTGAGCACAAGCCGAAATAAGAATCGAAATGAAAATCGAGAAGAGTCAAGAACCAAGTGTGTGGATTAAGGTAGTTCTATAGTTTTATCGTTTTCTTTGGAATTTATTGAAAAACAAGGCTTCTTTGATATGACATGCAAATATGTATCAAATTTTAAGAGGATTCATCACATAAAAATCTAGATATTTATTGTTAAAAATTTCAATTTTTGGTACTCTCTTTAAATCTTGTTATTTTCAATCCTAAATATCTTCAATTCTAAATGGTGAATCTTCTTAAAATTCATCTTAGCTCTTTATTGTACTTCGAAGAAGCTTCTCTTCATTTTTTTTTAATTCTTACAATTTATTTTTTGTCATTTTCATTCGTATATAACAAGTACACCTTGAATTTTGAGTATGTTATTCTTGAATCAATTTGCAACAATTTTTCTTAATAAACTTGAGCTCAAAAACCACACAGTATCGAGACAAATTGAGATAAAAACATTTTATTTTGATTCTACCTATAGAACTACCTTAAAAAATATAAAAATCCAATTTTTAAATCTTACTTTAGATTCAAGACTCTCGTCGTTGTAACGCAGAGTCCATCGATTTATGTTCGCCAGGCGCATTCTCTTGTTGCTCACTGTTTCACCAGTTCCTGTAGTCTTCGTTCCCTTCGAAGATCCATTGTCGTCCTCGTAATAATCTGACTCGAGGTTGCTCACCGACGTCGCACTGTTCAACTGACATAATTATTAACAAATTACTAAAATGTTAAGTTACATTATTTTATTATTAATTTTTCATTATTATATTATTTTTTTCATCATTTTATTTTTATTTTTTCATTATTTCCATTATTTTATTTTTCATATATTATTTTTATTTTATTTTTCATATATTATTTTTTTTAATTGCAGAAAAAATTCGTTACATTCTCGAAGGGGATTTCAGGAGTCCACTCTCCACCAATCTCGTCCTCGTTGGCTTTATCACCGGAAGTCAATGGATTGTTGATTTTGAAGCTTTTTTTCGTCTTGTTGCCAGTCTCGTCCTCGGACCAGACCTTCGGCCTGGCCGAGGGTCGACGTTTCGAGCGCTGAGGTTCCACCTGCTTTATCAGATACGTCACGACTTTTCGGTCCTTCAGATAATTGTCTCTCTCCGTTCCATTTCCTGGTTCGACCTCGTACACGTCGTTCAGACAGTTCAGAGTGTCCGCCGATATGTGGACTCGCCTGAGGAGGTAAGAATAATTTTAATCCTTGCTCAGTGATCATTTATTCTTTTACTACTATCGATGCTCTCTCAATAGGGCCGCTGTACAAAAATTCCAAATTAGTCCAAAAATCAGTTTTTTTGGCTTTTTCAATATTAATTCTTGGATTTCGGTCGGAATAGTTAGCATTTTTGTTGTATACGGAAAATTTCTGATCGAATAGGCTCTTGAAATCGAAAAGAAAAAAAAATTTAATTTTTTGTGAATTTTTAAAGGGGTCAACTGGGTCTTGTAAACCCATGAAAATTTCACTTTACGTTTTCTTTCTTTTCTCATGACAAAATCGAGTTTATTATGAGTGATTTTTAAAGATATTTGCAAAACGAAGCGAATGGCGCAAGAATCACGTTATTTCATCAATTTTTCAAAAAGTTATCACCCTTTGAAGATTTTTGAAAAAATGGAAAGGGGTATACCTTCAAAAATTTGCAAAATTTTTTGATTTTTTTATTTTCGATTTCAAGACCTTATTCGATCGGAAATTTCCCGTAGATAACGAAAATGCAACTTATTCGGGGAACAATCTAAGAATTCGTACTGAAAAATTCAAAAAACTGATCCAAAATCCAATTTTTTGGATTGTTTAATATGAATTCGTAAATTTCGTCTCGAACAAGTAGCATTTTCGTTATCTACGGAAAATTTCCGATCGAATAGGCCTTTAAAATCGAAAAAAAAAATTTTCAAACAATTTTTTGAATTTTTATAGGGGTCACACTGGGTCTTGCAAACCCATGAAAATTCAACTTGCGATATCTTTCCTTTCTCGTGATGAAATCAACTTTATTAGGTGTGATTTTTAAAGATTTTTGCAAAACGAAGCGAATGGCGCAAGAATCACGTTATTTCATCAATTTTTCAAAAAGTTATCACCATTTGAAGATTTTTGAAAAAATGGAAAGGGGTACACCTTCAAAAATTTGCAAAATTTTTTTATTTTTTTATTTTCGATTTCAAGACCTTATTCGATCGGAAATTTCCCGTAGATAACGAAAATGCAACTTATTCGGGGAACAATCCAATAATTAGTATTGAAAAATTCAAAAAACTAATCCCAAAATAATTTTTTTGGCTTGTTCAATATGAACAAGAGTGCTTCGCCTGGTAAGGGAACCCAAGTGTCACAAAAAACTCTTTCCCTTGGGGATTCGGAGGCCCTATTGAGAGCACACACCATAATTTAAACTACTACTTTTCCAAAATAACAAATTCGATTTAATACATAAAATACATAAAATTCATTAGTCTATTCTATGAAAAATAAAAATAAATATTATAAAAATTGATTTTTAACAGTACCCAGGCACTCCACCGCTTTCCAAATGATTCGCCAAGGTAACGTCGTACGACCAGACATCGAATTGCCATTTTCTGAGTCCGAGCACTCCACAGAGGACAGATCCACTGTGAATTCCAATTCTCATATTCAGATCGACCTGAAATAAGTAAATTTCGCCATTATCAATATTTACTCAACATCCTTATCACTTTTTTCATAATAGTCATAGTCATAATGATTTATCATCAAATGTACAAACTTTAACAATCTTTAAACGTGTCCCTTCTCTTACAAAAGAATTTTTTAAAATACACAAAACAACTTATATCCAAAAAACGATTACATTGAACGCACACGCAGTTTTTTATAATATAATTTGTAATCGTAATTATAATAATATAATTTAGTATTTTTTAAATAATAATAAGTTTATATATTTTATAGTTATAGATTGAGAAATTGGATTCAAATGTAAATTTAATAAATTAAATTTAAATTAATTTTATTAAATTTAATAAATTACATTTACATCTGAATCCAATTTCCATTCAAATGTAAATTTAATAAATTAAATTTAAATTAATTTTATTAAATTTGATAAATTAAATTTACATTTGAATCCAATTTCTTAATCTATAAATATAAAATATATAAACTTATTATTATTTAAAAAATAATAAATTATATTATTATAATTACTATAATATTATAATTATTATAATTATATTATAATAATTTAATAAATTAAATGTACTAATTAGTTTTTATTTTAATTAATTTTAATTCATTAAATTAATTAAATTTCCATTTAGATAATGGACTTTTAAAAATGGACCTTTGTCGTGTAACGGACGTCTCTGATGGCCTTTATCATGTGAAGTCCCATCTCGACGCAGCAATGAGCATGGTCAGCTCTCGCTGTCGGCAAGCCTGAAACGCAGTAGTAACAATCCCCCAGGAGCTTTATCCTCAGACAATGGTTCTCCGCTGAAAGTCTGTCGAAACGGGCGAAGAGGTCGTTCAGGACTCGAACGAGTTCCTGGGCGCTGCACTGACTCGCCAGAGCTTTCAGGTAATAATTTTTTTTTTTTTAATTCATAAAAACAATTTTCGATATATTTCGAATGGAAGGTAATTTAGGTAGTTCGATAGCTAAGTGTCGTATAAAAAAAGTATAAAAAGTAGAAGTAGTAAAATATTATTAGTAATCGTGGAAGAAACACAATTATGCTATTTTTTATTGAATTTTGGACTTCGAGAGTGTTCAAATTTTTTCCAAATTAGATGAAATGGTAAATTTTCACTACAATGATTTTTTTTTCTCAAAAACTGAACGATGTATCATGCTGAATTTTTTTTATATAGCTTCTGTAGGTGGTACCCTAACATTTTTAATTTTTTCATAATTTTCTTAAATGTCGTTTTCAAGTTATTTTTATGGATAATTTTTTTGTGACGTTTCGGGAAATTGCTAAGCTCTAACTTCAAATATTTTAAAAACTAAACATTATAGAATTACTCACTTCTTTTTTCATTAGATTTCTTTTCTATTTCTACAAAACATACAAATTTTTCAAAATTTTCGTAAATAAACAGTTTTTGCTATCGAACTACCTTAACACGTGTTCAAGTGGGAAAATTGTTAAACTCAAACATCAAATATCTCAAAAACTAAACATTAGAATCACCCAACTCTTTATTCATTCGATTTCTTTTTTTTTCCTACAAAACATATAAAGTAAACGTCTCTATAATTAGACAGCTAAAGGTTTTCATACTTTATCTTTATTTAAAAAATATTCAAAGAAAAAAAATCTGCTTCTAATTCACCTCTACACTATTATCTAATATTTTAGTTATCAAAAATTCATTTTATGTGTTAATTTTAAACAATATTTCTAGTCAATAAATACTTGAATATTTGAATATGCAAAATGTCCCAATAGTTGGACAGAAAATTAACGTCATGAAAAATAAACTTCATTGTATATGAAAAATAATCCATACGATTTTATTGAGAATAAATAATTCTGATATTAAAATTAATATAGCAAAAATTGTCCAACTATTTTGTCATATCCATCTATTGGGACGTTTACCTTAATTTTTTTTCAAATTTTTCTCAAATAACCAACTTTTGCTATCGAAATACCTTAATAAAATTACCTGTAAATCCTTTAATGTCAGCAAAGAGAATACTGACGTTCTCGTACCGATGAATGTAAATCCTGTGAAATTGATTGGGGGTGAAGGATATCGTTCCACCTTTGGCCGTCTCTTGAGCGATATCCGTGATCATTTCTTTCGCGACGAAGTCTGGCAGCACTGCCATAAAACAGAAAAAAGTCGATCAATCGAAGAATCAATTAAAAATCAATAAAAAAAAATAATAAAAAAAACCATCGATGAAACGTCGGGTGTAATATTCACAAAACCGTATTTACAAAATAAAAAAAAAACAATAATCAATAAAAATAACAATTACTGACTCATTGAAACGAAGAAAAACATTTGTGAATAAATTTTGATTCAATTTGATGGAAAATTGGCTTGAAAAAAAAAACACTTTAAAAAAAAAGTGATTGAGAGTGTGGGGAAAAATGTAATTTAATTGGTGAATAATAGACGTTGACTTTTGGATGATAATGATTGAATATGTGCGAAAATCTACTCGTGAGAAACATTCGAAAAATTGGAAAATCGATCGTGATATAAATATGAATGTGAGAGGCAGGGGGGGGGCTCTGGGAAGGGAAGTACAAGAGAGAAAGACGACGTTCGGTGGTCAATCGGCTGGAAAGTGTTCTCAGTGACCCTTTTTGATCAGCTCGGTGAGCTCGGGGCCTCCTCGCCAATCGTTAACGCTCCGCTGAAAAGCTTGTTTAAATCCACGATTAAATTCTCCAACGTATAAAAACACACGTAGACGAAAAAAAAAAACTAAAAAGAGAAAACATTTTCGAAATTAAGAGAGCGAGAAGCACACCACGTGACTCGAGCTTTTCGTGAAGAAATAAACAGCGACAGCGAAAGAACAACCAGGCAAAATGAAAATTAACGAGAAGTGTATTTACAGATTCGAAAATTTCTTCTCGTATCGAGAATAAAAAAGTAGCTAAGTGGTGAAGAGATTCGAAGAGTTTCTCCTCGACGTCCAATTACTTTGACAGCGAGACGCTTTTTTTTAAAATGATTTTTGCTTTTTTTGTTACCAGAGAGAAGAAGCTTCTCCTGTCGATTATTTTCGTTCTGCGTCCTCTGACGAGTCTCCATTGATCGGTGAGTCTCCAGGAAGGCCTGTCGCTGTCCCCTGTCCGTTAAATATTTCGTGTACATACCGGCCAGATTAACCGAGACGTAGAGCAAAATATTCGCCATCAGCATCCTCAAAATGCAAGTTACATTCTGAAACAGAGACAAAATTACGTCGATCGAGAAAAAAAAATTATAAAAAATCATTATTTAAGCGTTTTAAACGTAAAAATATAAAATGTTTTAAACGTGAAAACGTAAAACGTATTTTAAACGTAAAAACGTGAAACGTGTTTTAAATGTAAATACGTAAAACGTGTTTTTAAACGTCAAAATTAAAACGTGTTTTAAAACGTCAAAACGTACAAGGTGTTTTAAACGTCAAAACTTAAAACGTGTTTTAAACGTCAAAACGTAAAAGGTGTTTTAAACGTCAAAACTTAAAACGTGTTTTAAAACGTCAAAACTTAAAACGTGTTTTAAACGTCAAAACGTAAAACGTGTTTTAAACGTCAAAAAAGTGCTACTTTTTTTTCTTGATTTTATTCAAGACTTTACATTTTGTGAGTCTGTGAATATTGTGGCAATCGTCATTGCCATGTGCGTCAAGGCTGTTCCAGAGCCAGCGAGAACACACCATCTGAGTGGCAAAGGTAGCATCGCGTAAGGAGCATAAACGACGAACAGGATGTACCACATGAGACGTTGCTGCGTCGAGAAATTCAAACCAGCTCCTACAAAACCTGCAAATTCGTAATGATCAAGTATGTTTGAGGCATTTTTTTTAATTAAGAAAATTTGATATATTTTTGACATTTTGTTCTTAGGGATTTATGAGCGATTTTTTTCTAAAATATGAGAATTTGATAAATTTTTGCTATTTTGTTAATTATTGCTAATCAAAATTTGTATTTTTATTTGATAAATTTTTGCTATTTTGTTCTTAAGGGGGCTCATGCTGTTTTGATAATTTTGAGAGGGTATTATTTATGATATAGCAAACAAAAATGGAAAATTTTGGGATCAGTTTCCAGGCAAATTATTGCAAATGAGCTAATCGAAATTTGTATTTTAATTTGATAAATTTTTGTTATTTTGTTCTCAAGATGGCTCATTAATGAATTAAAAAAGGGGAGATATAGGTCAAATTTTGAGAGGGTATTATTTGTGATATAACAAACAAAACTTGAAAATTTTAAGGTCAGTTGCCAGGAAAATCATTACAACCGAGTTTATCAAAATTTGTATTTTTATTTGATAAATTTTTGCTATTTTGTTGCATACGAAAAAATATTGTGCCAAATTTTAAATCGTTTTACCGAATGGTTTAAGAGTTATCAAACTCTAAAGTGGTTTAACATTGCTTTTTATGGAGAATTCGTAAAATTGCACTAAATATAAATTTTTAAATACGAGATTCTTGTGAATTTTTCTTTATATATTCGTAGAAGTATTAATTTTGTCTAGACAGTAATTTCAAAACGTTTTACTAAATTTTTTTATTTCAATTGATTAAACGATAAAAATTTTTTTAAAATTATTATAAAAATATGCTTCAGTTACTAATTGATTGTCAATCTAAGACTCAAAGAATTTTTTAGCAAAAGCCTGGATTCTACGAATTTAATATAAAAAATTTACCTTTTGCTGGGATTGTCAAATAATTCAGTAATATTGCATTATTATTTCTGCAGCGATAAATAAGCAATATTTCGAATAAAAAATGATACCACTGGTTAGTGAAAAATTAACGAGCGTGAAATAGGGGCGAAAATAAAATAAAAATAGATACGTGAATAGTTGGGGGATAAATACCTTGTATATTAATGAGAAGCCAAGTGAATATAGAGGCCCAGTAGAGATAATTATTGGAAAACCAACGCCACCAGCCAAGTGCGCAGACGATTAAGTTCGCCGCCATGCAACAAGAGGCCCATGCTAGAGGCTCGATCAGACGATCGGTACTCTCCTCACGTGGCTTCGAAATCCAAATCGTTATCACAGCAATCTAAAAGTAACATTAAATAACTATTTTCGACGTCTAATATACTCTAATATATTTCATTGTACTCTGATGAGGGTCTAATTAAATCTCAATTTAAGAAAATTAAACATGAAACAAAAAAAATTTAATAGATTCTAATACGAAAATCTGAAAAATATTTCTAATTTTCTGTCAATTCTTCTAATTGTCAGTTCAGTACTTAATTTTCGAAAATTAATTGAAATTAAGTATGAAGTAAAATATAAATAGGTATTTGCTGATGATTTTTATTTTTCTGGTAATTCATCTAATTGTCAGTAGAGTATTTAATTTGCAAAAATTAATTGAAATTAAGTATTAAGTAAAATATAAAATGATATATTTGCTGATGATTTTTATTTTTCTGATAATTCTTCTAAATGTCAGTAGAGTATTTAATTTGCAAAAATTAATTGAAATTAAGTATGAAGTAAAATATAAAATTATATATTTGCTGATGATTTCTAAAGTTCTTATAATTCTTATAATTGTCAGTTCAGTATTTAATTTTCGAAAATTAATTGAAGTTAAGTATGAAGTAAAATATAAAATTATATATTTGCTGATGATTTCTAATGATAATTCTTCTATTTGTTAGTTCATTATTTAATTTGCAAAAATTAATTGAAATTAAGTATGAAATAAAATATAAAATAATATATTTGCTGATAATTTATAATTTTCTGATAATTCCTCTAATTGTCAGTTAAGTATTTAATTTTCGAAAATTAATTGAAATTAAGTATGAAGTAAAATTCAAGGAGAAACATTTGCTGATGAAGATGAATCTTTGATATATTTTACCTTCAAACCAAGATCCACGATATTAAGCATTAACAACGATTTTTGCCTCTGACGATTTGAATAGTGCAAATACGATTTCTCCAGCTGGGGACTGTGAAAACTGTTTGTCAGGGATGGACAAAATATTCCCTTGTACAGGAAACTCTTCTTGAACACTTCTGAAACATTTTCTACAAGGAAAAAATAATATTCCATTAATTTATCATAATCGAAAATAAAAATTTGTAAATTATTCTACAATAATTCACAATAATTTACAATAATTTGTAAATTCTTTTGTCACCTCGCTGAGAAGTCGGTTCTATTTCCGTTTCGTGGCTCTCCTCGACAATCGTGTCCTTCGTGGGCAAAACGAGAGTTATCTCGTTTTCAGAAAATTCCTCGGTCGTCGCTGGCTCCTCGTCGATTTCCTCCTGGTCTCTCTGGATCTTCGGGGCTACCCAGGCGGCCAGACCTTCCCGGCCCAATCTCTCGGACGTCAATTTTTTTACAGCTTTTATCCATAATTGCTTCCTCGGTGATATACTACTGCTTTGAAGAAAAAAAAACAATTATTTAATACAATTTTTACCATTATACAAAAAAAATTGATAAATTTTTGAAAAAAAAAAAATTATAATAATAATTTTCTCACTCGTTGATGCTTGGGACATCGCTATCCAGCATCATGCTCCAAGTCTGTTCTGTAATCATTATCTCTCGATGATGTCTAAAATATCGGGCTCGCCTCTCAAATTCCCATTTTCTTACATTTTTTTTTAAATCAATTTAGCCAAATTTTTTTATTTATTTTTCCTTTTATTTAAGTATTGCTGTTGTTATTATTATTATAAATTAATTAACATCAGGTACGCATAAAACAAGTGAAAATCCTAGACGGCAAATGTGAAAAGCAGATAAGGGGGAAAAATGGACACACACGCACACACATGAGAGAAAACACAAATTTCCCAATACTCATGTCACCTGCGATATCATTTTTATTCTCATTATTATCGGATGATTTATTTGCGATTCCCGTACTAACAAATCCCTTGATGATCTATAAAAAAAAAAATCAGAAGACAGAGGAAGAAACGAAATATTCGATGAAATCCAATTATTTTTTTTTTTAATACAATTTTTACTTTTCTTTTTTATATTTGTTTATTTTTTATATATATATTTGTTTTTTGGCTTGTTACTACTTTTTTATTGTTACTTTTTAATGATAATTTCTCGTAGAGTAATGTTGTTCTTGTTGTTTTTTTTTTAAGTATCGTTTTTCTTTGGTAGATGATTTTCTTTCTGGTAAATTAATTGATGGTTAATTAATGAATTTTTAAAAATTTTCGGTTTCCCGGTGGCTTTACCTTTTCAACCGATCGTCTCTCAGCGACTGATCTTCCGAGTGGACGGGACGAGACACCGAGGCTCGGTGCTCGGCCTTCGATGACGTAACGCCCGAGCACACCCCACGTTTTTCCCATGAGGAAGATAATAAACGAGGAGAAAAGGGGTAAAATGCTCGGGCGTTGAAAAAAACTCGCTCGTCGCTTCTCCAATTCTGAATCGCTCGTCACGGTCCGATCAACATTCACCCATCGACGAGGTCCAACACAAATTTCTCACGAGGTACTGAAAATTAAATTTTCGATATTAGAAACAATTTTTTTTTAATATTTCTTCGTTTAAAATTATTAAACGACGATTAAAATAAAATAAAATTGATAGTTCGTTCAATTTCACCCATCGACGTGGTCCAACACAAATTTCTCACGAGGTACTGAAAATTAAATTTTCGTTATTAGAAACAATTTTTTAAATATTTCTTCATTTAAAATGATTAAAAGACGATTAAAATAAAATAAAATTGATAGTTCGTTCATTTTCACCCATCGACGAGGTCTAACACAAATTTCTCACGAGGTACTGAAAATTAAATTTTCGATATTAGAAACAATTTTTTAAAATATTTCTTCGTTTAAAATTATTAAAAGACGATTAAAATAAAATAAAATTGATAGTTCGTTCATTTTTCACCCATTGACGAGGTCCAACACAAATTTTTCATGAAGTACTAAAAATTGAAAATTTTGATATTCATAGAAACAATTTTTTAAATATTTCTTCAGTTTCTCGTGATTTTCTTGATTTACAATGATTAAAAAACGATTGAAGTAAAATAAAATCGACTGTTCGTTCATTTTCACCCATCGATGAGGTCTAACACAAATTTCTCACGAGGTACTGAAAATTAATATTTCAATATTTATTAGAAACAATTTTTAATATATTTCTTCATTTAAAATTATTAAACGACGATTAAAATAAAATAAAATTGATAGTTCGTCCATTTTCACCCATCGACGAGGTCCAACACAAATTTCTCACGAGGTACTGAAAATTAAATTTTCGATATTAGAAACAATTTTTTAAATATTTCTTCATTTAAAATGATTAAAAGACGATTAAAATAAAATAAAATTGATAGTTCGTTCATTTTCACCCATTGACGAGGTCCAACACAAATTTCTCACGAGGTACTGAAAATTAAATTTTCGATATTAGAAACAATTTTTAAAATATTTCTTCATTTAAAATGATTAAAAGACGATTAAAATAAAATAAAATTGATAGTTCGTTCATTTTCACCCATTGACGAAGTCCAACACAAATTTCTCACGAGGTACTGAAAATTAAAATTTCAATATTTATTAGAAACAATTTTTTTAAATATTTCTTCGTTTAAAATTATTAAACGACGATTAAAATATAATAAAATTGATAGTTCGTTCATTTTCATCCATTGACGAGGTCCAACACAAATTTCTCACGAGGTACTGAAAATTAAATTTTCGATGTTAGAAACAATTTTTTTAAATATTTCTTCGTTTAAAATTATTAAACGACGATTAAAATATAATAAAATTGATAGTTCGTTCATTTTCACCCATCGACGAGGGCCAATACAAATTTATCATGAAATACTAAAAATTAAAATTTTGATATTCATTAGAAACAATTTTTTTTTAATATTTCTTCATTTTCTCGTGATTTTCTTGATTTACAATGATTAAAATGTGATTAAAATGAAATAAAATCGACTGTTCGTTTATTTTCATCCATCGACGAGGTCCAACACAAATTTATCATAAAGTACTAAAAATAAAAATTTCGATATTCATTAGATACAATTTTTTAAATATTTCTTCAATTTCTCGTGATTTTCTTGATTTAAAATTATTAAATGACGATTAAAATAAAATGAAATAACACTTCGTTCATTTTCACCTAGAAATTTATTTATTCCATTACGCCGTTGATCTGTCTCGAGCTAAAGACCGATTACAGATGTAAAAAATACAATTTTATGCTCTCGCTTATCGCATCTGAATATGACTTATTCTCGTCACTTATTTCTCTGGAAGAAATTCACTTCTACGAATATTGCCCCTAGATTAATACTGTTTTATTCGCATATTCGTAAAAACATTTTTTATCAGCTTATCCTTAATATTATATTTTTATCATTATCAGGGGAGAGAGAGAGAGAAAAAATGTTTCAAAGATTGTCACAAAAATGAAATAGATTGGCACTTTTAATTAATATTTTTCCCTCTCTCTCTCTTATTTCGTTACCTAACTCTAGTAGGAAGAGTATGTGATATTGATTAACTATATTAAAGATTAATCAACAATTAAGGTAATACAGTTTTGAAATAAAAAATATATCTTCGTGACTACTCGCAAGAAACAAAAATAGAGAAACAAAATCAAATGGAATATGGCTCGTGCTTAAACATTTTTTTTTTTCAAAGAAAAGGAATTTTACATTGTTACCGATTCGAAGGCTCCCTCAGGAGCCAGCAGTCTCACGTTTTTACTAGCACAGACATTTTTTCACGTAGAAAAAAGAAAGATAAAAGCCTCGGAAACGGATTTATCACAAACGCGTTTTTGGCAACTGAGTCGTGAAAGTTGGCGATTCGATTGATCGCGGAAGAGAAAGAGAGAGAGAAAAACAAAAAAACTAATAATAAACGTTGAAAAATTGTCTAGAGAAGATGAAAGCTTCGGAATGACCTTTCGGAAAATTTCTCGCTTTAGCGATTAATTGGACGGAAAATGTTTTTTTTTCCTCCCAACGCTCGTCGTTCGTTTTTTTTTCTCTCATTTCCAACTCTCTTCCTTTCTCTCTTTCAGACTTTCATATACGCTTCAATATTCGTATTAATCGTTAGCGTAACCCGCCGCTAATCCTTTCCATGAAATCTATCAAATGGAACCTTCAGAATTACGAAATAATTTTTCAGGGAAAATCCTTTTCGAATTCTAGATCGTTCGATCGATTAATTCTATTCGCAGTGAACTGCTCGCCCTTCCCTGACGAGGATTTCCGCGATGTAGACGTCGCTTTTGCCCGATGTGTCGACGAGTTTGAGCCCCACCACCGTGTCCCTGGGCAGATTTCGATCTGCGTCCAATTCAGCCACGATCGACATCAGTCGTTTTTTCACGATCAGATCCTGAAACCGCACACAATCTTCCGGCGACCAGTCGATGCTCTTCGGCTTGATGCCTAACGAGAAAAAGGAAATTTCATTGTAAGCATAGCGAATTTTTTATGAGTAATTTTATTTAATATTAATTATTAATTAATTAATATTAATCAATTTTTAAATTAAATCTTTTGATTTGTTTAATGAAGTAATTAATCAATTAAAGGTAATGTTAATGATTATATTATTTTTCCGATGCTCGACGCAGCAACTCACCAAAGAGTCTAGCTTTGATGGCTTGACAAGGAAGCTCGAAAAATTCCTTTGCAAGTGGCAACAATTTGTCAATGCTCATCACGGTGACATCGCCAAAATCAACGAGGTAAACAGTGAGCATTTGTTCGTTGATTACATTCAGAATGCAGCCACTAAAAAAATAATTTAAAAATTTAAAAATATTTAAAAAAAACAGATAAGTTAAAATTTCAAAAATATTAAAATAATGTGTATTTTTATATCTCGATAATTGTAAAATTTCTTACCGATACCAAACTCCGTCTCTGTGTTTTACAGCGTAGGTTGAACGTTCCTTTACAGAATCCAACCCTGGTCTCGATTCTGTATTCGTGTTGCAGTATTGTTGGAGTTTAGCCATCATGTCCTGAGAAAAACATTTTTTTTCAATTTTACCAAAATATAGATAAGTGTAAAAATATAAGTATAATACGAAGAATTGTGTGAACTAAATTTTGTTGATAATTGTGCAAACTTACGTTCATCTGCACCATCGATTCCCAAGGCTGGATCGTAAAATTCGAGGGATTGGCTGCCATCGTCACGTAGACGTCGAAGTTACCACCAACAGCTGAAATTTTTGGTGATCGAAGAGTCCTCGTTGCCTCGTCGAGTTTTGAATTAATTTCAATCTTCTTTCGAGGCTTCACATTATCATTCGCATCGACGTCCACACTGGAAATAAAACAAGTATTTTCCATGAAATTTCTTCATTCGTTCAGATACTTATTTTTCAAAGTATGTTTCAAGGTTGTTGTGGGGTGAAATATTTTTCATAAGATTTTGATGAAAATTTGCATGGACGTTCTTTGACGCCACTTGCATGTGTGTACCAATTTTTAGGACGATTTGCAGTAAGGAATTCGAAATATTTATTGGTAAAAATCACAATTTTCGTGTGATTTTTTATATTGCAATTTTCAACAATAAATATCTCAACTTCTACACTGTAAAACCTCATTTTTTAAAAATAATTTTTAAAAAAAGTGGTTTTCTCCTCGTGAGAAAATGGTTTTCTATAGAATTTCTCAAAACTTTGCACAGATGTTCTTTAACACGATGCTCAAGTGTGTCAAATTTAAAAAGAATTCTCCATCTAGAAATCGAGATATAAGGTAAACTTCCCAATAGTTGAACAGCTAAGAATTTTCTCACTTTATTTAAACAATATATAAACGAAAAAATCTGCTTCTAATTCAAATCTTGACTATAGATTGATATTTTATCAATTCAAAACTCAATCAATGTGTTAATTGATAAATTGATAAAAAAATAATTGAAATATTAATAATAATATAGCGAAAATAGTCCAACTATTTGGACGTTTACCTTATTTATTGTTAAAAATCACAACTTTTTGTAATTATCCATAAGAACCTATGTCAAAAACTGTGACTTTCAACATGAAATATCCTAACTTCTAGATGGAGAAACCTCTTAAAATTAGGCACCAATCTTTACACGACATCAGTTTATCCAGTTTTTTTTTAAATCTATAGAAAACAAATTTAAATTGACGACTTAACCGAGGAAACTTTTGAATGGACTGTTCGCCTTAAAAGTAAATTTACCATTTGCTGCACTCTGATTCCAAGACGAGGGTGTTGTTTATGGATCCGAGAATATCTTCGGGTGGCATTTTCTTGAAAAGTTCGACGACGGGCGGGGAATCGCTGAACGCGCAGATAACCTTTAGAAGCAACAATTGGCTCGGAGGAGCGAGCTTTTGGATTCGTTTTATGTTCTCAGGGCTGAAGGATTCGAGCTTGTCGAGGCGAACCCTTATCGCCTGAGCGGGGAAACCTCCGAGAAGTTCCGAAAAAGATTCAAGCTCGATAATGTGCTCGAGATCGGAGACGAAAGTTTTTCCGTAATCGACGGAGAACATCGTCAGACACGTTTTGTCCTCAATATTGGGCTTAATTCTTACGTATCTTGCCCGATACCAATCCCCGCTTTCGACGCACTGAGCGAGATAAATCGAGCTCGCATCCAGCATTTCCTTCACCTTGTACCTTTTCCTCACTTCCGGTGAAATACCGGACTCCAGAACTTTGTTCAATATTCGTAAAAGAACCTTGAGGCCTTCGTGCTTCACCTTGCAGAGAAAAAAAACAAAAAATTCATTAAAATTCGTAATTTTTACGATTCTAAAATCATTTTTTTTAAATTTTCGATAAAATAAAATAAAATAAAATATATAATAAAGTCGTACCTGTATAAATACGTCACCGTTGCTGTCGACGTTCGAGACGTAAACAGGGGATATGTGTCTCGCGATTTCGAGCTTCGGTGTGCAAGCGTGAAGAATTTTTCTCAAAACGAGATCGTTCATGTTTATGTCGTCTTCGCCACTGGTGTCGTACAGCACGACGCTGGCTCGCGGTCCGAATTCGTCAATTTCCTTCGAAAGATCCTCAGCGCAGAAAACTCCACCCATGAGACAGCTCTCGATCACTGGCAAAATAAGCTCGCAGTCCTTGAACTCGTCCAGCCCGTACAACGAGATTCTCATCGCGTGTGCAGGAAGGGCGTAAAATTTACGATCCAGGGTATGCAATCGAGATATCTCGATCGTGTCCTCGTCCCCGATGTCGATGAAGAATACCTTGGCGCTCTGGTTTACGAGATCGTAACTCATCAATCGTACCCTGTACCACATGTCCTCGTCCAAAAGGGCGTAATGCTCGCCCTCTTCCAAATTTTTTGGTTGCACCGCAACATTCGCGTAATGCTGTGCCATCTCGTACGTAAGAGACTCGAATTTTTCCTGCAAATGACAATAATAATATTAATATTAATAATAAATTATCTTTTTTAAACGTATTTTAAGGTAGGAGTCGTGTGACAGTCTATTCAAAAGTTTGGCTGTATGTTTGTAAATGGGCTAGAGAAATAGAGAAATATGTACAAGAAGGCACAAGAATAATAATGGAATGAAAGAACAGACGACTTATAATTAGAGATGATATTAAAGAAATAATAAATGTACTTTTGTAAAAATCCATATATGGATATGCAAATGAAACTCAATATATATGTATAAGTTTGGCTGTACGTGTTAACTAAATGTACAATTATTACTTGAAGTTTTTTGAAACAATTTTTTCAAAATTTTTATTTTGAAAATAATATTTATTTTAATATTTATTTTTAAAAATTGTCACTTTTAACATGGGCTCTTATGAGAGATTGAAAAATGCGAAGACTTTCAACAATTAATATTTCGATTACTAAAGGGTGAAGCTTCATAAAATTGATATACATTTCAACACGATATTAAAGAAAATTTGTACAAGTTTTCAAGAAACTCTCAAATAATTTTTATACGACTCCTACCTTAATTAAAATATCGAATAAAAAGAGTATTAAATTAATCAGCTCTTACGCTGTAATCTTTTTCGATCAACTGGACCCAAATTTTCGACGTGCTTGACACAACAGTAACGTGAACACCCCAGAAAGGACTTTCTGGAAGACTTGGATACGTTATCTTGGGGCGAGCTTCCGCCTGAATGATTTCTCTCTTGACTTCCGCCGTTTGTACAGGTGACTGTAAAAAAAAACAATATTTATTTTTCTCTCAAATTGCTCGAAAGAGGATCTTGGAAAGATAGATAAAAAATTTGTTTTTTTATTTCTACCTTTTGGGAGGATTGAGTAGCTCGACAAAGAATAATGGAATCGTTCACTCCTTTTTCCAGATTAACGACTTTCCAGTTATAAATGTGGTCCTTCCAATCCGGGGGGAGATTTTCTCGGTAGAGATCTTGATACAAGGCTGGAATTTTGTGGATGAAGACTCCATTGTGCTGGTCAACTATCTCGAGGAGTCTCTTCATGAATAATTCTTTGTCCGTCGTGCACTTGAGCCTCTGACTCGCTGAATATTCCTTCTTGAGGTCCTGGAGTGCTTCCTGGGCAGCAAGGATCTGCGCCTCCTTCGTGGTTTTCGCCTCGTGAGGATAACTCGAGTATCTCAGGTTGCCTATTTCCAATTTCGCGTAGACGCACGTGCTCGTTTTTCCCTGCATCGGGACCATTTTGAAAATTGGCTCACCGAGGTTCAGCTCTTTCGTTATTTTCGTCAGTTCGTCGAGAGCATTCTGGGACGTGGGCTGTAAATAAAATTTTTGGGTAAAGTTCACTTTTTTTTAAATACTTTCTTCTTGGATTACAAGTACGAATATACATGTTTTTCTTTTTTAATTTTTTCTTACCGAGGTTGTTGCCACTCTCGAGTTTTGATTGTTCGAAATCGTGACCTGAATTTGAGTATCGGGATTTATCAACGGTGGAATCGTCTTCTGGACCTGGTTTTGGATATTGGAAGTGACGGATGGATTCGTTTGCTGGACCAGTCTGTCAGACATTGATTTTTTCGGTTTTGGTTGGGGATTTGGTTTCGGGTTTTGAAACATTGGTCCATTTCCGCTCATCGTGGCATTTCCAGGTTGAACTCCTGGCGGTTTCATCGGTTGCACCGGTCGTTGCATCGACTGCATCGTCTGCATCGTCTGGAGAGTGTGCATCGTGATTAAATTCCGCACCATTGGATTTCTCATCAAATCGTCGCCTGATCTCTGATTCGCCATTTGCTTCATCTGCGTCATGGGGTAGGGCTGCATACTCGGATGCTGCTGGACCTTGGTTCCATAGGGTTGTGAATTTTGCACGGGCTTTGATGGTGGATATTGCTGGGTATTTCGTTTTACATTCGTGTACACGTAAGGCTGGCGATTAAAATTTCTTTGCATTGCCTGAAACGAATGGAAACAGGATTAATCATTTGTTTTATTATTTTCATTTTTTTTGGCAAGTCTATTTCATTTATCTTGCATGCAATTATTCTGTTTGTTACATTAAATGTTATACTGCCTGAGACACACAGAAACAAAATTAATTATTTATTTTATTATTTTCATCTTTTTTGGCAAGTCTATTTCATTTATCTTGCATGTAATTATTATTTTTGTTACATTAAAAATTATATGCCTGAGACACACAGAAACAGGATTAATCATTTGTTTTATTATTTTCATTTTTTTTTTGGCAAGTCTATTTCATTTATCTTGCATGCAATTATTCTGTTTGTTACATTAAAAATTATATGCCTGAGACACACAGAAACAGGATTAATCATTTGTTTTATTATTTTCATTTTTTTTTGGCAAGTCTATTTCTATTCTGTTTGTTATATTAAAAATTATATGCCTGAGACACACAGAAACAAGATTAATCATTTGTTTTGTTATTTTCATTTTTTTTTGGCAAGTCTATTTAATTTATCATAAATGCAATTATTCTGTTTGTGATATCAAATATTACCGTTCTCCTCGAATCAGCCTTCGTTGTTTTCTGTCCAGCCACCAGTCTGGCAATGTGTGCGGTTTCTTCCGTCGGAATTGATTCGACCCAGACGTCATTTCCTCTCTTCGTCGCCCTGATTCCAGGAATACTCTGGATCAGAGCTTCCAAACTTGAAAAACCAAGCTCTCGAAAGGGAATCGCTCTTCCTTCCAGAGACGCATAATCTCCTGCAAACAAAAGGTAAGTCATTTTTTCATTTTTCAAGCAATTAAAAATAATTACTACAAAAAAAATCCTTAAAAATTAGTATAAAAAATTTAACAATTATAAATCACTACAACAAATCCGAAAAATTAGTATTAAAAATTTAACAATTACAAATCACTACAACAAATCCGAAAAATTAGTATTAAAAATTTAACAATTACAAATCACTACAAAAAAATCCTAAAACTTAGTATTAAAAATTTAAGAATTATAAATCACTACAAAAAAATTCTAAAAATTAGTATTAAAAATTTAACAATTATAAATCACTACAAAAAAATTCTAAAAATTAGTATAAAAAATTGAACAATGAAATTAACAACAAAATGATTATTTTTGTAACACAATTGTTTCAAGGCACATTCCGAAATGTAAAAAAGTCACTCACTGTTCAAAGCATACAAGTTTGTCCCTTTTTTGAACGTCAAGAGACAGGAATTGATCGCCTTTGAAATCTCATCCAGATTGCTCCCCATAGTGGAGTTTGAGAATCTGCAAAAGGAATTTTCACAAGTCTCAATTTTTCAAAGCTTCAATCAATCTCGATTAATTTCGAAAAAAAAAAAAAAAATCTTACCTCGCCCCTCGCAGTCTCAAAAATCCGTGTTTATTTTTCTCAATTCACTTTGTTTTCCCCTATCGTAGTTTTCGTTCTCGAAAAAATGGAAATATCCTACAAAAAAGAAAAAAAAATTGCCACTTCAATTCCTAATTTCCGACCCAAAAAAAGAAGCCTCGTCGAAATTTTGCGGAAGAGGAAACGAGAACGTCCCGTGTTTGCAAAAGCTCGAGGAAGCTTCCGACTGACGTGTAAAGAGTAAATTTTCGATACTCGATCGAAACTCTCGAAAAAACAAAAAGAAATTGTTTTCTTTTTCGTTTTCCTCGTATTTTTTTCGTATTTTATTGTCGAAAAACGTTGGGGGAAAAAAAATGTTGGCGAGCCCGGTGAAAGTCCGGGCGCGGAGAGAGAAATTTGTTGGTCGAGGGTCCGGGGAACAATACAGGGACTCACCTTGGAATGTAACAAAAAATCTCGAACGGAAGCGAGAGAAAGAGCGCGCGATCGCCGGCTCGCATATGCGAAATCGTAAGGTTATCTCGCGTTTATTCGTAATAAAATTTGGCCTTTGTTCACGGGAGAAGAAATTATTGGAGAACCGCTCCGCGCGAAGTCTCGACGAGCTGTGCGGGGCTTTTGAAAATTCCGACACGTCCCGATAAAAGGGAACGGCGCGAGAGAGAGAGAGAGAGAGAAAAAACGAGAGAGAGAGAGAAAGAGAGAGAAAAAGAGACAAAACGGAAGAAAGAGAGGGGAGAGGGGTGTTTACAGTTCGCTCGGTGTGTCTTTTTCTCTCGAAAGGTCACCAACACCAGCGTTCTCGATTCGTCGTCCCCTCTTTTCCAGCTAAAAACGAGCGTTGGGCACGAGAGAGAGAGAGACGGAAAGCCCGCGAGCGCAATTCTGCTTCTTGACCGTAATAACATCTAGATCATTATTTTTCCCCACCAGAAATCCAGCTCATGCAACGACAGCGCTATCGCAGTGGAATTCGCGAAATACGAAACTACGACGCACGTGGAGCCGAGCGGGCTCTTCGCGAATTTATTTGAGAGCGGTTGGATTTTACTCAACGCGTATCTCGTGTCCTTTACGTTCGATCGTTGGTCATCGGTGAACGACTTTTTTTTTTGGGGGGGGGTTCTTGTTTTGATTAATAGATTTTTGTTGGACGACGAAAGGAAGGAAAATGTCTTCAGTACTGCCTCACAGAGTTTGTTTTTTTTTGTTTTACATCGAGAAGTGGATTTTGAAGTTTTTGTTCAGTAAAACTAGATCAAAAATTGGCTTTTTTTTGTAACAATCGCCTTTTTTTTGTGAAAACTGTGCGTGCATGTTTTGATGCATTGATTTTTTATTATATACGACGAAAAGAAGCAAAATATCTTCAGTATTGTCTCACGGAGTTTTTTTTCTTTCTTTTACATCGAGAAGTAGATTTTGAAGTTTTTGTTCAGTAAAACGAGATCAAAAATTGCTTTTTCTTGTAACAATCGCCTTTTTTTTTGTGAAAACTGTGCGTGCATGTTTTGATGCATAGATTTTTATTATATACGACGAAAAGAAGCAAAATATGTCTTCAGTACTGCCTCATAGAGTTTATTTTTTTTCGGTTTTACATCGAGGAGTGAAATTTGAAGTTTTTGTCCAGTAAAACTCTAACTTAAAAAATTGCTTTTGTTTTGTAACAATCGCCTTTTTTGTAAAAATTGTGCGTGCATGTTTTGATGCATTGATTTTTATTATATACGACGAAAAGAAGCAAAATATCTTCAGTACTGTCTCATTAAGTTTGTTTTTTTTCTCTGTTTTACATCGAGAAGTGGGCTTTGAAGTTTTTGTCCAGTAAAACTAGCTCAGAAATTGACTTTTTTTGTAAAAATTATGCGTGCATGCTTTGATGCATAGATTTTTATTATGTACGACGAAAAGAAGCAAAATATCTTCAGTACTGCCTTATAGTTTATTTTTTTTTCGGTTTTACATCGAGAAATGAGCTTTAAAGTTTTTATCCAATAAAACTAGCTCAAAAATCGCCAGTTATTATAAAATTTGTGCATTTTATCCTTTGACAATAATTTTTGTATCTCTTGAAGAATTAAAATCCAAGTTTGAGAGAATTTTTAACAATTATTTTAATCGCTATATATATTCAAATTTGTATTTACACTATCTCGAAAATCATTGATATCTTAAATAGTAAATTAATTGCAATAAATTTATGAGAAAATAGGTAATTATAATTTCTACAAAAACAAACTTTGACCAAAATAACTATTTTTTCCTTCATTTATAACGTAAAAGAAATCAAAATTTCACATTTAGAATCCAGATTCGTGCGATTAAACTGATTTTAATATTCGGAAAATAATTTTAATATTCGGAAAATAATTTCGAGATTAGAAAATTGACGAAAAATCGTTCCCTGCTTTCGTTGTTTAATTTTCGAACTCTCGTCGATCGTTGAAATTTCTTAACGTGTTTCACACATTTTTTTTTCCATCGAACACGTGTTCGTAATGATTTTATTACACCGTCGCGTCAAAAATGAATTTGGGTTCGGGACAGAACTTATGGTGGATTATAATAACCGAGTCGTTCATTATTCCTTAATACTTTTTATTTTTCTACTACCGTTTTTCCCCGCTCGTCTTTGTTCCCATTCTTAAAATGCACCAAGTGGCGATTCTGAACTATATAAAATAAAATAAAATAAAAAAAAAGGATTAACGAAATAGTCAGGGAAAAATTTTAAAGGGTTTTCCACCAATTATCTATTTTTCTTTCTATTTTAATAAATAAGGCTGTAAAGTTTATGATATAGGAACATTATTATATTTTCTTTTGTTTGCTTTTCATGAAAGGAATTTTTGGGCATCGACGAGATATTCATCACGTGGGGAAAAACGTTCCTGCTCTTCGTCCCCCTAATTTACGACTACCATTGGGACTTGGGGCTGGTCGAGGATTTTTCTAATCTTTCCACCCCCGCTGTCTCGCACACTCAAAGAAACCACTTGTGTTTCTCGAGACGTTGATGGCCGTTTGCTCGGTTACGAACGGAAATTCGATGCGAAAAATTCTCTTTTTCTTTTTTTCTCTCGAAAAGTTCTCGTTTTTTTCTTTTTCGAAATTCCTATAAAAATTCTTCGAGCAAAATGTGCAGTTTCGAATAATTTCTTGAAAAATGTTGTCTCGTCGACGACGATCATTTTGGATCGCGTGAGAGTCAAAAACTGAGAAAAAATGTTGATTGAATCTACTAAAATTTTGTCGAATCAACAAAATTTCAATTGATTCAACCAATATTTATTGAATTAACAAAATTTTAGTAGATTCAATCAACATTATTTCTTAGTGAAGGACCAAAGAAAAGATTGATAGAGACACTTTTTGCAATATTTGATAGCAATTATTGTTAATTATTTATTTAAAGAGGTTGTAACTTCAAAGTAGTCAATACAAACAACTATTTATAAATATTAAAATTATAAAAAAATCGCAATTTAAAAGAAAGCTTTTATTTTATTTACTTTTTTTCATTCGAGATTCTATACTAATGCTTTTCTGAAGAATAATATTTTGAATTAATTTATACTTTTTAAAATTAGACACTGTTTTGAACGAATACGAAAGAGGTTTGATACAGAGAATTGTCAATAAATTTTTAGTAGATTCAATCAACATTATTTCTTAGTGAAGGACCAAAGAAAAGATTGATAGAGACGCTCTTTGCAATATTTGATAGCAATTATTGTTAATTATTTATTTAACGAGGTTGTAACTTCAAAGTAGTCAATACAAATAACTATTTATAAATATTAAAATTATAAAAAAATCGCGATTTAAAAGAAAGCTTTATTTTATTTACTTTTTTCATACGAGATTCTATACTAATGCATTTCTGAAGAATAATATTTTGAATTAATTTATACTTTATATTTAAAAAAATAAGACACTGTTTTGAACGAATACGAAAGAGGTTTGATACAGAGAATTGTCGATTAACTCAATTAATTTTTCTTATTTGTTCGATGATCCCACATTTTTTTATATATCATTAAAATATATCTTAAGTTAGGAGTCGTGTGACGGTCTATTCCACATTTTAGCATGTTAAATCATCACTTGAATTTTTTCGAGACAGAATTTTTTCAAAATTTATACTGACCTTCATTGACGTCATATTAACATATGTGCAAAATTTAGAGACTTCATCATGTGGTTATCGAGATATTAATTTCAAAAAATTGTCACTTTTTAACATGGTCTCTTATATGAGAGATCAAAAAATGTGGTGACTTTCAACAATTAATATCTCGATTACTAGATTGTGAAGCTTCACTAAATTTGTCATACATTTCCTCATGACCTCAAAGACGATTTGTGCAAATTTTAAAGAAATTCTGTCTCAAAAACGATTTTCGACGCCTGCAATTTTCAAGTGGGTTGACGCGATCGTGTCATTAGCGTTCCACTTGCCATTGCAAAACGTTAAAACACCCCTGATCCAACGGAAGGACCAATCTCGACGATATCGCGAGCTCGTGACAGTCGCGACGCCGGTAATGGAACGGGTTTACGTCCAATGAAAGGGCGCGTTCGATTTGTGTCCGCGGAGCTCGAGGCTCCGCTAATGGAATGGCTTACGTCCAATGAAAAGCTTGAAAAGAACGTATTCGACCACGACCGTGGGCTCCGCGGACGCAAGACGAACGCGTCCAAAAGCGTCAAAAGAAAACGTACTCGAGCGCGACCGTGGGCTCCGCGGACGCAAGACGAACGCGTCCAAAA
>JAPYYW010001871.1:0-24862 GCA_030522545.1 Cremastinae sp. A BG-2022a | reverse complement strand
ATATTTTTCATCAATTATTTCTTCAACAACTATGCATCCTCTAAATGGACTTGCCTCGTTTTTCACAGTACGTGTACTGTTTTTTGGAGCTATAAAAATCTATGCCAAATTTCAAGAAGTTTCATCGAATTGAAGTCAAAAGATTCAAGGTTGAACATTGTAACATAAATGTTACAACATTGTACCATAATTGTAACATTAATGTTACAATGTGTTACATGTGTTAAAACACATGCTCTAATGGAAGATCACGAAAAATTGGGATTTTTAACAATAAATATCTTGACTTCTGCATGGTAAAACGTTTAAAAATTTGATCCACATATTCAGATTACAGCCAAGAAGATTCATGAAAATTTTTAAGAAAATTTGTCAAAATTCATTTTTCACGAGAACTACCTTAAACGAGACTATATAATTCTCGAATTTTTATTGACTTTATATACATACAAAGGATCAGAATATTGTTTATAGTAAATTATTGAAAAGCTGGATTTTTCCTCGCTACTCTTATGGTGAAGAAGAGTGTGAAATCTGAGGTCGTCATCACGACAATTTCCCGACTCGCCGAATCGAAAAAGTGTCCCTGTGACTGAAATTCTTATCTAAATTCGAACGTCGAACGTGCGAATACATACATACGTAATGTCTACGATTTTCCGCTCTGAGCACGAGAGAAAAAGAGGCAGAGAGACTGAGAGAGAAAGTGCATTTATCGCTTATTGAACGCGCGTGCCATGGCGCATTCCCCATAAATCTTGCAAAGGTTGCATGAAGTCGTTCCACGAGAACGCTAGCCGAGGAATCTCCGGCAAAACGAACACCCCGAGTCCGACCCGGTGTGTTCCTGGGTGGCAAAACCGTACATAATCGATATCGGATATCGCATATCTACTGAGAACTATAAACTTCGCAGTCTTTGAAATATCGTGAAAAAAATCTTTTTATCCGCGCTCCAGGAAAAAAAAATATGTGTCGGTAGAATTTGAGATTTATCGACGCAATTAACGAAAATTCGTTGCTCGGAGAAAACAGTAGTGTGAAAATTTGTTCACCGATACGGAATAAAAGTCATTGTACTCTTGTTGAAAAAAAATATGCATTCTCCAGTTAAGATATATATAGTGTCAAGATTGTGCAATTTTTAGGCAAAATTTGATTTTCAATTTTTTGCTAAATTGTGTTCTGTAAAATTAACGACTGAAGTAATGACAACTAAAATTATTATTATATTATGAAATTCCTTTATTAACAAAAAATAAATATGCATTCCTTCTTAACTAAACTTTATTCTTGACAACAATGTGTATAGTGTTGACATATAAAAATCAATTTTTTTCCTAAATAATATTTTGTTATAAGATCACGTTCAATATTTGATGTTCTATATATAGTATTTGGGCAGAGATATGCTAAAAATTTAATTCACTTAAAGAATTTTATGATGTTCAAAAAACATATTATACTTAATATTTAATCATATTTATTTCAGTCAACTAATATATTTGTATTTAAACTTTTTTATTTATAAGTCAAAGATACATAATATTAAGTAAAAATAATTCATTTAATTTCTTTGAAACACCTTTTTATATAGTTGAATAGACAAAATCTTTATTTGGACGTATTTCACCTCGGCATTTAGTTAAATCAACTAATATTTTGTTTATTCAACTAATTTCTTTATTCAGTATATGAAAATATTTCGAATATATCGAGGAATAATATACTAAAATTACAGCTATCTCTCAGTATTTTGGAAATAAGTACAATATATATTCTGAAAATGATTGGAAAATCGTTTTTTGTCTGGTAAATAGTGCACAAAAAAGTATCGAGAGCCTTCCAGGCAAAAATAGCTTTCTTTTGCCGAAGCTGTATTCTAAATGGGGAAAACGGAGGTTCGGAACGCCCGCGCGAGAATACACCGTCGTTGAGGGTTCACCACTCGAGCCGAACTATCTCTATCTCCATACCTCTTATAATCCTAAAAAATGGTAGCCGGCAGTAATTCACCCGTAAACGCCGTCGGGTCGACCCGGCGGCAACATCGACCGAACGGACCGAGAGCGCACTCGCTTTATTTAATACTACGATTTATCTGTCGTATTGGTTCTGTTAATAATGATTTGTCGAGGCTGCTCCCCGTACTCGACGTTTTTTGTCTACACTTACGTCCCTATATTCAATGAAAGGTAAAAAATTACCAAAATGTAATAACATTGCACACTCTTTTAACTTTATTCTTTTTACTGTTGCTATAAACGACCATTGCGCTAACTATTTTTATGATTTATATGTTAATTTATATTAAATTCATTAATAAATCTTAAATATTTCAAACACAATTTTTTCTTACACTCGCTTTTTATAAGATACATTTTTTTAAATACGTGATCATTAATACATAGTTTAGATCTAATTCATACTATACTTCGACTATTCTTCGACTATTGAGGATGTATCGTTTATGTGTATTTATGATATTCATTGAATGATCAAAAATAAGATAATTTAGAGAAACTATTTCATACTGAAGATTTATTATCGAAAGCTGTGTATCATACATTTAAAACAAATTTGATAGAGATCTTATTAATTGTTAATTATATTCAAAATGAATTTTTCAAAAGATAAAATTGCGAGATTTTGAGATTTAAAATTTTACAACCATTAAATTCTATAAATTTAATTTAATTTTCAAATTTTTCTCAAATTCATCGATTAGTTATTGAATAGAAAAGTAACAAGAAAATTTGATTAAAGTTTGTAAAAGATCTATTTTGCTCCAAATTTTTATCATTAACTGTTAGTGCATTTTTATACTAAAATTACATGGCAAAAAACTCAAAAATATGATACAAGTAAAACAAACTCACACTATAAAATATTTTTTTGGAGGCGGGCCCATTTTGCCCCACATTTTTCGATTTTTTATTTATAGTCGACACAACGAATTACCACCAAATATTTCACATGGGACTACAAAAATTGAAACAAGTAAAAAAAACTATTTCTCTCTAAAAACATGAATAAATAGGATGATCGTGAAACGACTTTTTAACCTGTCGAGTATGGCGAAACAGATTTGACATATGCATATAGAACGAAATCACGCAGACATTTTCCTCACATCTCGCGTGACTGGGCGCCCGATAAGGAAAAAGTGATTTTCAGGAAAATTGCATTCGTCGTTTCCGGAGGAAAAAATAAGGATAGAGCTTGATCGACATTGATATCGCTCGTAATCGTGAGAAATAAGCGTTGCCGGTCATAGATAGAGAGAGACTTTGTTATTGCGATCGTTTATTTCGGGTAATTTGATAGTCTCTCCTCGCTCTCTTATCCTGGAAAAGCTGAGTAGACGATTGGATGGCGGTTCGACACTTTTCCAATCATTCCAAAACTCAACTCGCTCTCTTCCTCACTTTAACCCGCTCTTCCATTCGGTCGCTCTCCTTATACCATTCTGGGAATCCCCCGTAAGAACTTTCTATTTCGTTGAATGGCAGTCGTAGAATCGTCGAGGCAGATAGGAAAGTTGATGATGAGTGTATAAGTAGCGAGTATACAAGCGAGAGACCGACAAGAGCGGAGATAATAGATATGAGAAGAACGAGTGCGTACCCACACACCGAGGAAGTTCAGAGTGGCGTCAAGGAGGGTACATGCAGCGATGATTCAGAAAATGTGCAAGAGACATGAAAAAATATGACGAAAATATCGAGAGATTGAGATTTATTCATTATTAACCACTATATGCATTGAGAGAAATCACGTCCAGATAGATTTCACTATTAAGTCACAATTATATTCTAATTATTTTCCAAGTAAATCTATCTTAAAAGAGTAAGATATTTATGTCCTAAATCGATCACTTTCAAAATTGCTCGACTGATTACCATGAAATTTGACACCTATATGTATTTTTTCATGGAATATATTTTTGCACTATTTACTTTGTTCTATCATGTCTCCAGATGGCAAACTTATTGGTATTGGTAACTTGCAAAGTTATTGGTATGCAATCGAATGATTTAGATTCATGTCCCAGCTTGAAATAATTCTATTTATTAATTTTTATTCTATTTATTACCTATACATATTTATTGAAATCTGACATAGAGTGGACTTGAGTAGTGTTAAAGCGTGCCTTTACGCAATAAAACGTACGTATACATTTTCAAAATTATACCTTATTTTTAGTTCAAAAATTTCAACCAAATGTCATATCAACTTTTATTAGGAATCTCAATTCATATAAAAATAAGCCTGTTTTTTGTTTGTCCCCTATGTACTTCTAAACCCTGTAACCGGTCGTGATGAAACTTTTCTGAGTTGTTATCCGTAGGCTCAAAAAAGTTGTGATATGATAAAAATATTTTGCAATTGGTGGCGAGAGCATAAATGAGCATGGGGTTATTCCATGCAAAATCAACCACTTTTCAATCTAATTACTTTCAATTGGGTAAAAAGATAATCTCGATTTATTTCACTAAGGAAATTTTTGAGATAGTGTAGGACTCGAAAATAAAGAATCAAGTTAACACTATTATACGTATACTCTCTTTTGTCAAAAAGGGAAGAGAATCGTGAGTCGCGACTTGGCAATGGGAAAAATATGTTCAAGTTATGGGAAAAACAAAAATATACTTAAACATTATTTTGCTTTCATTCTATAATTCTTAACAATAAATAAAATTATTATTCTACAATACATTTTTTAAAATAAAAATTAATTTTTATTCCAAGAAAATGTTTTTTTAAAAATCAACTTTTCGAATATAAATTTATTTTCAATATAGAAAACGATTCAAAAAACGTTAATATAAAAATTAGTTTTTTCAATAAATATTTAATCTATTGAGTGAAATTTTATTTTCTCTAATTAAACTTGGTTTGACGAATATATGTAAAGCGATACCGCAGATCTGTCAGTCACTTTGAAAATGCAGTTGACACAAATATTCCTTCGTTTTCATGTAAAAATTTGATTCGTGAGTATCGATTATTGACGATTAGAAAAAAATGGATAGGTACCTAGAAGAGATAGATATCAGGAATTGAGGCTAGGAACCAGAGAATATTTCGTGTGTATACTTTCGACAAAATAACGTGCGCTCACATTGACAGGAAAGGGAGGACTCGGTGTTGCGGGCAGGTTGTATATCGCGGTAAATGTCTGCCATTTGTTGGATACACCGTCGAGTCTACTCTAATTACCTTGACTAGCCGGTATAGTGAGAGAGACACGATACAGCGCGATGCTGCATTGCTAACATCGCTTTCCCCATTCGCCCCCCTTTCGACCAGTTAGATTTTGTTTCCTGCCCGATGTATCCTGTGGTCTGACGTCGATCCGACATTAATCTACATCCCCGTATACGTTGGTTAACGCGAACGTTTCGACACAGATACATTTCACTGAATGAGCCAATCATTAATTTTGAAATATTTCCTGACTCTCGACTAGGAACGAACGAGAAATTTTCAGCTAACTGGCATTCGCAAACTTTTGCCTGAAATTATAATTTTATTCTTTTGCTACCATCGTGATCGCTTACTCGTTAGGGCGATGTATTCGAGTGATTTCAAAAACTTTTCATACATTGTTTTCAAATTGTACATAATAAGATGCTTTGTCAATTTTGAAAATTATTCACTCAACTATGCGTTAGAGTTATTAGACTCTGAATTGTTTGAAATTTAAAATTGTTCCTTATGGGAAAGTCGTGTTGTATTTGTTTTGAATATAAACAAGAATCATTTTATATGTTTTATTTGTGTTTGTGTGGAAACAATTAGGTTTTTACAAAAAAAATTAATTTAATATCGCCCAAAGTTTTGAAAATATTATATATACAATTTGCAAAATGCGAATGATTTTTAAGCAACCTCGTCAGACAACATACACTTATTTCTACATGTGGTTCTACACGTTATACTAGATACTATATTTTTAAATTTTTAATTATTTAAACAATACTAAATGTCCAAATTGTGTCTCATATTATACAGCTAATATACTGATAACAAATGTATGGCAAAAGTATGAAGTTCATATTCTATCAACTTGGCATGAAAATTTCACTTTTGTCAGGGACAGTGTATCTCCAATTTTTTCATAAATATTTTCATTTTCTAAAATTAAGTTATAATTAAACTGTGCCTCCTCTTTGACAAAATTACAAATTAACTAAAAAATTACGCAATTTTGTTCGTGGAACAAGTATTTGCATTGCAAATGTGCTTGACAATATTTCCTTCTCGCGTTGAATCTTCACACAAGGCTTTTTTGCCTTTCCCATCAAATATCTTTTTTTTTTGCACGTCTGAGCTTCTTTTGTACGTTCCTTATACACATTCATTCAGTAATCGAATCAGCGAGGTCCCTTTTTCCAATGAATAAATATCTATTCAGCATGAAACGAGGTTTTCTCATTCTCGACTTGCTCGTTCGTCCGAGAGGAGAATCGACTTTTGAATTTTCTATTTGCCTCCTCAATTACACTCATTTCTCTTTGAAGAGAACAAGCGAACGAGACAAAGACTGAAATAGAGGGAGAGAGAAAGAGAGAGAGAGAACGATCGAATCTGCTTCAGAGTCCAGAAGTGCGAGTTAACCGCGTGCTGTGTGGCACGCGGGGACACAGAAGAGTGGTAAACGTTATACTCGTTCGACCCTTGCGATATCTCGTCGCTGTGATCGATTCTTGATTAATTTTTCTGTCGATGACACACGACGAATATATATTCAATGAATTATTTAAATCAGCCGGTCACGAGAGAGTCGGGCGCGGATGCGCACGAGGAACGACGGGATAAAATAAAATTAAAGATAAAATATTTCAAAGGGTGTCTATATAGGCAATGCTGACGATATTATTTGGGGGTGAGTTTATCGAGCGCTGAAGAAAATATTAGTTTTAAAAAACTAAAAAAAAACATTCTTTAATGGTCAATCGAACTAAAAAGTGAGAAACAATTTTTAATATACGAAAAAAATAATAAATGAGAATACATATTAATATTATTGCGGAAAAAACGTGAGGTGTGCTTAATATGTCAGTAGTTATTAATATTCAAAAGCATGGCACCCCACGTATTTTTCACAGTAATATTAATATTCTCATTTATTATTTTATTCTTACGAGCAACAACGCGACCGCTTTTTTACATGTTTGAATTGGTATTTTGCTGTTTTTCTAGGCGCACTCTTCATACGACTTCGCATAATGCGCTTTATTCTGAAATTGATTAGAGGTTTCATCTCTTTTTTAATATAGGACACATCCGTACCGACATTATTTTAAAAAGTATTTTGAAAAGATATTATAAATTATTAACACTAAACTATTCACTTTTCGTACGATTGAAAATTACACTGGAATTGACACTCAATTGAACTTTGTCAAATTGCAACGAAATGTTTTTCGGTAACGAATTACCTTGCAAGACCCGACACGTCTTATCTCGACACTTTATACCGATCTACTGACTCTAAATTGTGTCATAAAACCGTGCAATCAAGACCGCGTTCGGTTTTTCACTCGACCTCGACCGATCACCATGGAAACACTAATGACCGAGGGATTAATGAAAATTTCATAATTTTTTTTCCTCGTTACGCTCGACGAATTTTCTCTCTTTTTTTATGTTTACGATCCCCGAACTATACAGGTGTATCTGTTCAGGTATATTTGATATAAATAATAGAAAATTGTGTTGCAAGTTCTTTTCACATGAGCTGAGAAAATTTAGCCTGTTAAAGGACCTTCAGCCTGATTTTTCGAAAATCGGGAATAGGAAAATCTAAAAATTTCAAGTGGCGATATCCTTTCGTGTCCTCGACGATATTGACTTCATTTTAGGTAATTCTTCAAAATTTTTGCAAGACGAAATTAATGATTCAAACATCAAGGTCATTATTTTTAAAGCAGCGCACGTTGAATTTTTTTAAAATGTGCATGTAGAGATTAGCTAAAAGTTAATTCGCTCCGCATAATGCGCTCTATCTCGATGAATCGATCAGAGGCCTCATGTCATTTATAATATGTATAGGATACTAAAAATTATTTTTCAATTTTTAGTTCAATTTATATTAAAGCATGTTTTTTAGTTCACATATATACATACATACATATATACATACATACCGGTGGAACTAATAAAAGCGAGTTAAAAATGAATAACAATTTTGTGATAAATTCTTGCTTGTGCGTTTGCAAGTCCTCGCAAAATCGTTGTAGACAAGGGAAAAAAAGTACGAGTTTTTTTATGGAAAAAATATATTGCAAATTTGCATCTGTTGAATGTTTTACCGTACAGACGCGTAGATGTCAGCACAAGGTACTTCAACACGGTGCGTTTCATTTGACAGCGAAGGGCGACGTTTGTCCCGATCGGGATTAGCTTCCGAGTGTTTCTCGTGCAGTTACGAACGCAACGCATGCGGGAGATTTTTCCCTGTCGATTTCTACAGTTCTCTCGTGTGTATGCGGCAAACGTATTTATCTTCTGTGACAGTGCTTTGTATCCACTCGCAACGGTCGGCGTTACCCGCAAACAATTACTTTTCCGTGTTTTCTCTCATACACTGAATATTAATTTCGCTGCGACTATATACATATTTATTTTTTCTTTTTCTTTTATATTTGGCAGTTTTTTATTACTCATGAACATATTTCATCTTTAATTTGGCTGTTTACAACAATTGACTATTTTGAAAGAAATTTACTCAAAAAAAAACTTTTCTGCATCAGTACTCCTTTCGAACATCTCTACTTACACAGAAGTTTACCTTAAAATTCATGTACTACACAACAGTTACACTCGACAATTTGTATACACTGTAAAAAATCTGTTGATAAAATGGTGTTAATTTAACACCATTCTTGGTCTATACTATAGTTCTCACCGTTTGGTGTAGAATTATATGGTGTTAATAGATGTGATTAAATATAATGTGTTAAATCAGTGTAAATAATGAACACCGCAGCATAAACATCATTTAGTGCGTAAAATTAATGAAGTAACACTATTCTTGCTAACACTATTCGGTGCGAATAAAAAAGCGAGATACAGAGTAAACAATTCAATATTATAAAGAATATATTTTCAATTTGTTTGTAAGGTTCGTACACATTATATGCAACTTTGTTCGTAAAAAATTCTATGTTAACAAGTTCGTAAAAAATCACCCTAAAATCACTCTATTCTGAAATAATTGTACTCGAAAATTTTTCTACTCACAATAAGTCTGTTCAATATCCGTGCTAGCAATTTGGAGTAATTTGGCTTATTTTTGAATGAAGACGGTTTAAATTATTTAAAAAAAATTTAATATTTTGTCAATCGCTGTGTTTTAAAAGATTTTAAAAGATTTTTAGGCCACTCTTATTTCTTACTCGTAACAAATGGGTTCTCCTTGAATTCTTCTCATTATTTCCTCTTTTATAATTATCGGTTCAAAACTGATCCGAGTATACGCGTGCATAAATTATCCAACGAGCCTACAATAAAAGCAAAGATCGCTGAAAATTACTGGAAAGTGTGGGCTCGTGTCTCGTGGGCGTATAAACGAGATTCCTTGATGGTTGAAGATTTTTTTTAAAGCTTCGCAAACTGTTCTAGCATCGAGGTGACGTGGCGGGCAACGAGAAATGGCAGCGCAGCCTCATTTTAATCGATTCTGAGGATCTCGAATCACGCGATCCGGGAGACGTTTTCGAATGGAGGAGAACAAAAAAGGGGGGGATAAAAATTTTCGAAAAATCATGGAACGAGGCATGCGATAAAATAAAACGAACAAATTATATTCTTTTTTCCTTCGGAAGTCAAGGAGTGTCAACCGTCCCCATAAACCGGTGTTCGGTTACCGCTGACATGTTTTTACCTCGCGACGCATCTTTAGTACGATATTGCATGTATTTCGTGCACGAATAACACACAGTTGGCGTGTGCGAGACAGCATCTCTCTCGCCATCATTTTACCTATATATATTCTTTATATTTTTTCGTACACTGAGAAAAAAGTTTGTTTGAATCAACTAAATTTCGTTTGACACAAAGCAAAGCGGTGGACACGGGCGGCGAAACGCAAGTTTTGTTTTGATTCAAATAAATCGAATTTATTTGCCGCAAAAAGATATTTTTTTAAACAAAAAACACAAAATAAATTATTACTCAGCTATGCTATGAATTTTCGCCATTTTTGATAGCACAGCATCCTTCCTGAGTACTTCCGGTACCTATGGTGCCGGGAAAAATGTTTCCGTTGTGTTGGGATTTGATCCTGCGACCTATATCATACCTATATACATTTTCTAAAGCGAGCACTCTACCGATTACCCTACTGTACTGTCCGACAATTTCTTAGCAAAAATATATGATCTTGAAGTTTCACGCTTAATTTTGTTATAATACAAATATAATTTTTTAATTTTTTTAGCGACTGCAAGTAAAATATATGAATTAATTGGTAAATAATTAGTAATTGATTCATATTTTCAAGAAATCCAATTTGTGAATTTTTCAAACAATTTGAGTGTTTGGTTAAAGAGATATTTTGTCAAGTTCAATGGATATAGTTCAAATACGACATATTTTATCAAGGAATAATTATTAAATTGCATGAAATCCGCAATATATTTTGAAGGAACTAAATATTCAGTTGAAAGACATAACTTGAATGTTTGAATTATTCGATTAAAATTTACATCAAATTGATCGCATCATGAATTATTATATTCAAATATTTCACTGAATTCATTCAACAGGAATTTTCTTCGATGCCACTAACTTTACTGAACCAAATATTTGTTTCACTCAAATGTATAGGATATCTATCGAAGAAAATAATTAATTATTTTAACAATCGCATTGAATCAACTATAATTACGGGTCAACTAAATATATTTAGTTGATTCGAACAAACTTTTTTCTCAGTGTACGTTTTTCCTCATCGGCTGCCACAATATCTCTTCCCTCTTTTCATTTAATCTCTTTCTCCTCCTCCCACCGTTACTCTTCTCACCTTGTCTCGAGGCTTCTGCGAAAATAATACCTTACTTTTTCGAGAGATTCCTCGCGATACTCGCTAGCGTGCGCGCAAATTAATATTATCACTCGATTCTTTCATTTTTATTCGTCCCTCTCTCTCTCTCTTGCTCGACCTTTCTCTCTCTTATTCATCGCGCACACTCGCTCTGTACATGGCCCGAATGGTTATAGTTCTCTATAGTTTTTGTTCTCTTTTCGCGAAGGAGAGAGAGATAGTTGGAGAGACGGAAGAGGCGTACGCCCACCTCGAAGAAGATATGCATCTTTTAGCCCCTGGGCTCCCTACCGATGCCCCTGTATATTTCTTCCCGTGTATGATACGTGCCGTGATCCTCGCACACGTTTTAGCGCATATCCTTTAATGGAAAACTTCGATAAACGGGCACACTGGCCGTCGCGTATACTTATTCTTTTTCATCCAAGATACAGCCCCTACCAACGAAAAACGCGTACACTCTCCGGCCGATAGAATTTTTTATCAGCCATATCGAAGTTGAATCCCATTTTTTTTCCAACGTACCAAGTTACCGGAGATGCCTTCAGAGTATGTTTATATTTTGTATCACCGAAGACAACATTTTTTATTCAAGTAAGACCGTGCATTTGTGTATCAAATGTCTTTACTGATCAATACTGGCGTATACTGTGTTAGAATATAGGAAATTCAGTACTGACTGTATGCTGTCAGACAATTTTCGACTTTGGTTGAAATCTTGATTCCGATACTTTAATGTTTTTTTTTTCTTTGCAAATAAAATAAAATTCTTCATTAATTTAATTGCAATTTCATTATTTCAAATCAAACAAGTATCGTGTCGATTGAATATTTTGAACTAAATTTATTCTCAATGTATATATACTACGTATACGAACAAGAAAAAGAGAATTCGTGTATGAATAATATATTTTGGTTCTATTTTCGAGTTGAAATTTTTTATGGAATTATCTTATTTTCGACTGAAACATGAATCTCGACTGAACCAAAGATCGGCGTGTATCCGTGAACCAAAATAGATGATGAATATTGGACACTTTGGATATTGATATATATATATTTTTTAATGTAATTGCTCTTTCCAGTTGATCGAGTTTTATTTATGGCACTTCGCTTGTGTGTGAGAAAGTAGGCCAGAAATTTATTTTAAAAAATTGAAGAATTCTATATTTGGGAATTAAAAGAATGGCTAATATTCTTCAATTGGAAAGGAACTATTTGGAGACTTCGGGGTCTTTGAACTGTGAACTCGATTTCGATTTCGTTAATCGGGTAATCGTGATCGGGGAGGTTAAGTGAAAAAAGTAAAGGGAATAAAAGTGGTGGGTGGGCACGTTCGAGTCTGTCGATTTGCCGAGTATAAATGGAAACGAATAACTTTCGATTATATCTCAATGATATTACAAATAATATTACTATCGGTTTAATTATTAATTTTTCGTAAAAGAACAGATTTTTAAAATTGAAAACAATATGCTTTTACATTTTCATGATTTTCTCAAATCGTCTTTTCGTCAAACTCATCAATATTTTATCAAAGTGTAGAATTTACTTCAATATCTTTTTTAAATATCGAAAAAATGGTAAATATGTGTCATTTTTAATAATTCGTTAAATAGAAGGTAAATTCCTTAAATATAGCTAATGGAAAGATATACATATATGATCAATAATGATTTTTAACGATAAATATACACTGAGAGAAAAAAATGATAAATTTTACTATGCGAAAGTGACAGCTATACTAATTATTATGGAACTAATTATATTCTGTTTAGATTCTATCCTAAATATACTTTATTTTACGATAAACATATATATTTAGTTATAAAATAATCAGCATGTTGTCACTTAATAAAATCCACTATCGTGATTTCTCTCAGTGTACGTTGATTTTAACATGGTGTAACCTTTTAAAATTTTAAATTGTCGTATACAATACTGTAAGGAATGTTTATACAATTTTTTTTATTGACCATTCAAAAAACAGAGATCGAACAAATTATAGGCACCCCTGTAATTCACCCGATGATGGTCACATTAACATTATTTATGAATTCTCATAATTTTTAACTCAATCATTGCAATTAACTCTTCATTATGTATCATTTATTATTTATCCAACATCTCTTATTCTCTATAAATTTTTCATGGCGAACTATTTTTTTCGAATCTTAATATCCCTGATGTTGAGTTTTGTTTCTATACTGTACGTGCGCAGAGTGGAAGAAAAAGGTTCGAGAGCGGGCAAGAGAAAGAGAGAGAGAGAGAGAGAGAGATAGAGGGCATAATAATCGCGCATGAGAGAAGCACTTACGCGCATTAAATAACAATATTAGCATAATTCACGCACGAACAAGCGGCGCATAGCCCGGAGTGCCGTTATACAAGCTCTCGGGAGACGATGAGGGAGAGTCTGGGCTGCCGTTGCTCTTGCCGGCCAGGCGGTCATCTTATTCTTCTCTCGGCCATGCCTCGCTCCCGCTCAATCTCTGTACAATATCTGCACTGCGAAACGCACACGTGTTTCGCGAAGTATGTAGGTACATATCTCGCGGGACGCATACCTCCGCGCGCATAATTACCCGGCGAGCCGAGCGCTTGTGCTGCATCGAGCAACAGGCCCGTGTGGTGAGCCTCCGTCGCGCTTATGTTTACGTACTATATACACAGCCTCACGTTATAAATCTCGAGGGCTCACTTCCTTCGGCGACCATTCACTGCGCGTAATGTGGAATAAAAATATTAGAAAACAATCTGCTTCGAGAGCGACGAGGGAAGGGAGGGGGGGGGGGATTGAGGAAAGAGAGAAAGAATGATGGGAGGACCGAAAAGAATTGGACAGCCATCAGAATAGGCGCTCTCTCGTCCCGAATAAAAGGGCGGTTCTCTCGCTCCATCGATCCCGGTTATATTGTACTTCGAGTGGATTCCATAAACTCTCTCTCTCTCTCTCTTTTTCTCTTTTGATTTTTATTCTTTTCTCTCGTGTTTTGCCTCTCCGAAGAATGCATTCCTCCCGTTTAAGCAGGGATAACGATTCTTATGAGGCCAATTATATTGCCGCCCGTGTGTACCTCGGGGAACTCATCGATGTTTGAGAGCCCTCGGTGCACGTGTGTGCGACGGGGCTCGTCGGTATGCGAGCTCCTTTGGTAATGCAAGTTAGGATCCTCGAGTTATTCCGTTGAAAATTTCACTTCTCTCCATTTCGTTCGTAAATATGTATAGCTCATATTACTTGAAATTTCGTACTCACTCTCTCGCCTATTCTTCGGGAGAAAACAAAACTGATTTTCTTGATTTTTATACTCTCTCGCGCGCGAGAATGAAGTCTCTCTTTTCGATATATTTTACTTTCTTTTCAATCGTGAGAATGCGATTTTCCAATTCTTATCGAGAATGGGTTTCTTTTTTTTTCCATAAACACGATTCGTTTTGACGTTATTTGTTCAGAATTTTTTGAGAAAGTCTTGTAGAGTTTAATGAAACTGTTCAATGAAATAAAAGAAATTTTAATGTAAATTATGAATGCCGAATTTAATGCCATAATAACTTTATTACGACGCTTCGTGGCGAACAGTTTTCAATATAGATACTTTGAATAAAAAATGAAATGAAAAAATTTAGTATATGTTTTTAATTAATTATTATTAATGATTTATATGAGTCAATAATAATTTCAAAGGTTACGAAGACAATTCTTAAAAAATGTGCCATTTGAATGAAAAAATACGTGATAGATTTCTTACAAAACTGTCTACATAATATTACCGTTATCATTTTAATGAAAGTTATATATATTTTTCAGATCTTAATTTGAAAATATTCACCAATACTATATCACCAATACTTCTATCTATTAACGTTCTATGGAGACGACACAAGAAAAGTAAAATGAATTACACTTTCAACGAAACATATAAACATTTGGTACGTAGATGTACGGAAAATGTAAACAACAGTTATGTATAGTGATTTCTTGAAATTGGTTATTGACGATGATGAAATGTTTGAACGATTCAAATTTCATTACTTCGAGATAACGAGTCTTACGAACAGAATTTCGATTTACAGAGGTCGCAAAGTTTACATATTGCTTCTTCGAGATATAGAGTCTGCTAGATTTCTGGTTTGAGTTGTACAGAGAGTGATATGTATGAATAGGAACATCTCAGAGAAGTCATATTCAGTTAGAGGTATAGAGTCTAAATAATTCGAGTTATAGGGTTTTTTGTACTTCAACGGAAGGGAATAATTAATTTATTCGTCTTAGAGAAGATTCCGAGTTAACGGGGGGTTCGAGTTAAAGAGGTTCCACTGTATTAGTTTACTCTTGCTGTAATTACGCTCGATAGCACTCACGAGAGAGCGATGCATCGTGGTAGGGTATGTGACATGATTTCTCTCGAGGAATAGCGAGATTCGAGGCTCCGGAGTGCAGGAACCTCCCGAAATACCCCAAAAATTGTAGAAAGCGTATGTGAGTACAGAACGAGGCTATAGTTAGGTAGCATACATTATTCACGAGCGCTCTTGCACGAGAAGCGACGCGAAGGTTCAAGTGACAATCCAGTATTCACTACAGGTAGTCATCCTGAAGTTTACAACGAGGTCATGTCACTATAAAAGTATTATTAATCAAAATTTTTTCATTAAAGTATGATGTACAGCAGTTGATGAAACTATGCAACAATAAAATTGTTTTGTATACTACAAAAAATGATAGATTTTTTATTATATAAACTATACTGATCATTATAATGAAAATTTTAATTTTAAAGTATATACAATTTTATGACGTGGATTAAGGTAGTTGTATCATAAAATTGTTTTCTTAGGATTTTGTTAAAAATTTGCAAATATTTTCTTTGATATAATATGCAATGGTATATTAAATTTTAAGAGGTTTCGCTACGTAGAACTCGAGATATTTATTGTCAAAAATCACGATTTCTGTGCTATTGTTGGAATATGGCTGTAATATCACGATCTTCAACTTTGAATATCTTGACTTCTGGGTAGTAAAACTCTTTGAAATTTTGCGCAGCTCTTTAAAGTACATTAAAGAAGTTTCCTTTAGTTTTTTTTATATCCTAAGATTTTGATTTTCCTAATTTTCATACATACGTAGTAAGTACATTGGGCTGTTTTAAAAAATTATGAGAAATGTTGCTACATTTCTATTATATTGTTTTTCAATGTGTGCAGAATTGTGTTAAATTCAAATTACGCATAATTGCAACTGTATAAAGTTGCAAACGGGTATATACATTTAGTTGCAATCCTGGCGCTAATAAATTTAAATCAGCGAATATATGTGTATTTTGTACATTCATCTAAAATAATGTGTGAGATTTTATGTGTGTGTGTGTGTCACGCGTGTTTCCCGTAACAGAATGCATCGCGGTAAAATCACCGAGGCTCGACTCGTAATTTTATCGGCGGAGGCTTTCGCTCTCGCTCGACTCCAAACTATTTTAGTCGTCCCACTCCACACGATTCAGCTCGAAACGTTTTACGCGTCGCGCACTCTTCGCACACTTTCGCACCGCGATACGAGGGCTCTCTTTCTCTTTCTTCCCCAAACATATACCTATATATTATTTTACGTTTATGGAGAACGCGGTAAGTACTCTTCGAAGTGCAGTTTAGCGCAGTTTGTCCATCCGTGTGCGTCTTTTCCAGTGTTATCACGCCCGAGACACACGAATAAGAGCTTCTCATCTTCTTTCTATATTATACTCTTCTCTCTTTTTCTCTCACACCTTCACAATTTTTTTCATATCGTTTTCTCCAGATTTTCGGGCCATTAGACTGTTGAACATGTTATTAAACATTTTTATAAATTTTAGGGGTGTGCGAATATCGTTCGAATCGAATCGAATCAAATATTAATATTCGATTCGATATTCAAATCGAATAATTCGAATTTTCGAATAATTCGAAAATATCGAATAATTCGAATTTTCGAACAATTTGAAAATATCGAATAATTAGAATTTTCGAATAATTTGAAAATTTCGAATAATTTGAATTTTCGAATAATTCGAATAATTCACGAATTACCGAATGATCACTGGATTTTCAATTGTTTTTAATTCAAAGTTCATTGCATCATGTATCAAAATATTACATTTTCGAGTTATATATTTTTTTATTTAAAACATTAAAAATAAATAACCGATTCAGTATCTTATTTATTTTTTTTGAACAAAAATTTGTAGTAAATTTTTAAACGTTGTATTTTTGATAATACGTTATTTGCTATAATATTATTCATGTTGTTTCATTCTCATGAAAAAAACTATAATTGTTCTTTTTTTGTAATTTTATTTCATGGTTTAAATAAAATGTGTATTACTTATAAATTTTATATTTTAATGCCGAACATAATAAATCCTGAATTAAAAACACGCAAAACTTCACGAATAATTTAATAATTCGCGAATAATTCGAATAATTTGCTAGTTTTCGAATTATTTTAATTTTTTTTCGAATTATTTGATTTTTTTTAATTATTCGAAATTGTTTCGAATAATTCGAAAATTCGAATTATTCAACTCGAGTTTCGAATCGAATATTAATATAGTTTCATTATTAATATAGTAATAATAATAATATAGTTTTATTATTATAGTCTTGAATCGAATATTAATATTCGATTCGGAACGAATAATTCGTAAGTTCGCATTTTAACAGTGTGTTAATACTTTTATGACTGGAATATCGTATGTGTTATTATATTTGTATTATGGGATACTCTGGAAGATACTAGACTTAATTTTTTAGATGAAATTTTTCAACGAGCTCCCGGGTAATGGCTTCTTCGACCTGATTCTCGTTTATCTTGGCGCGCCTCGGTGATACGGTTATCCAAAGCTTCGAGATTTATTTGACTGTTCGAAGTGCGGAGTACATGTGCGGCGGCGAGGAATCGTTCATTGGGCGAGATTGCAAGTTAGATTGCCAACTTCTCTGGTACGTCGAAACTAACTGGCTGTAGAGCTCTCGGCGGAAAGAAAATCCGTGTTCCCCGTATATATACAACAGAAAGAGAGAGAGAGAGAGAGAGAGAGACCGGGCGTTCTCGTTTCGTTGCTAAAAAGCTGTTCAACTATGTGACCCAATTCCTGCAGTCGGGGGTGGAAATGGCGCTTCTCCGGTGAGCCTTTATCTCGATCTATCTCTCGCCCCATCTCCCCTTTTCTGCATACCTCTTTACTTTCGTGCGGCGTCCCGAAGCTCGCAAAACTATCCGCTTATTGGGCAGAAATGTCGAAGCTCGCGCAACGGGAGTCTCACTGTAGAGATTCGAGACTATCTTCGGGGGATGTGGTACGGAAAGCGCGCGTTTATTCCCTCGCCCATACGTTGTGCATGCACCGGAGAACGAGGAAGGTTTGACGACTCTCGGAATGTATAAGTGGTTAACCTTCCGTGCAACGTCCACCGCAACTATTGCTAGTTCACGCTCGGAATACGGAAAATCCTCCGAAAATTTATGAAGAGGATAAAATTGAGGAAAATCCTTTCGGATGTGGATAAAGATGGATAAACGACGAGGTTTCGTGCTATTTCACTGTCAATCCGAACAACTCGAAATTTGCTTCAACAGATTGTTTCAATTATTGTTCCTTTTTCGTTAAATTCAATGAGTAACTTTTTTATACTTTTTTTCTATATTGGGATCTGACATGGAGGCGTGGCGGAAGTACATTAGCTCTACTCTTAAGGTAGAGTTCATCTATCAAAAAATCGTTTTCTTAGGATTTTGTTAAAAATTTGCAAAAACCTTCTTTGATACAATGTGCAATTGTATTGTAAATTTTAATAGGTTTCACTATGTAGAACTCGAGATATTTATTGTCAAAAATCACTATTTTCTGCAGTCTCCCATATGAGCACGTGTTAAATATTGCGATCTTCAACTCTAAATATCTTGACTTCTGGGTAGTGGAACTTGTTGAAATTTTTCACAGCTCTTTCAAAGAAGTTTCCTTTAGTTTTTAAAAAATATCCTAAGACTACGATTTTTAAAATTTTCATACATACGTAACAAGTACGACCTTGGATGACCTTAAATTTTGAGTATGTTGTTTTTGAAACAATGAGCAACAACTTTTCTTAATAAACTTTTTCTCAAAAACTACATGGTATCGAGATAATATGACATAAAAACTTTTGTTTTGGCTGTACTGATAGAACTACCTTAATTTCTTTATTCATGACTATATATTTAAGCTTGAATTTGGCTGCTTTAAAAAATTAACTAATTTGGAATAAATTTACCAAAAAAACTCATCATATTTTTTAATTTTTTAAATATTTAGATTAGATACAAAATGAAGTATCTATGTATGCCAATTTTTAGACCTATATTTTAATACGAATCAAAGTTTCCTAAAATTATTAAATTATACATAGCTTCTACAATAATTAAGATATCCCGAGAAAAAAAATTATTTGTATATTCAGATGTTATTATATATCCAATTTGTCTCTTAGAGACAATTGTAATTATATCTGAATATAATATAATTGTTTTTTCTCGAGATCGTAACTTAATTGGTGATTTTTTTTCATTTTTAATGTACTTTTTTGAAAAAAAAAAATCAAAAATTAAGAAAAAAATGTTTAGTATCTTTTTGGTCTTTTTGAACTCAAAAATTGGATTTTCTTTCATCATTTATTGATCTGGAATTGCTCATATATATAGTGTGGATGAGAACGGTAAACATACAAAAAATGATTGTTTTTTGGTATGGAAGAGAGCCTTATAAAAATGTATATCCCAACGGAAATAAAAGTTAAAATCGCATCAATGCGAGCGATGAGAATTTATTATCTCGTCACCGCAATAATTTATTTATAATTTTATCAACGCCCGGTACTTGTTTCGCAAGTTGGATTCCTTATCTCTCATGCGCTCGTACATATATAGTCGAATGCAAGAGAGGTAGTTAACTTTACCGCACTTACCCCAGGGACAGTAAAATTGAATCAAGACTTTCTCTCGGCTCCGCGCGTCCGTGTTTGCCCCCTCCTCTCCTCGCGAGCGGAATATACGCGATCTGATTTCACGGCGAGCCGGGAGTTATAATAATTTGGATTCTTTGTTCGGTCTCGCTTTGGCAAACTTTCGGAGGAGCCGGGCGACCGTTGGAAGAGCGCCGTAAGAAAAGAGAGCGGCGGTGGGACGCCGCCGGGGCAGATAATACCTGTGCACGGAGGTTCATGCGCCCAAGGTCCGGAAGTAGAGCCATAATTATGTTTTATTTCGCAATAAGACACAACCTTATCGCTTTCGGTCTACGCGAATTTCCAAGTTTGGCTCAACAGCGAGGAAGATCTCCCCGGGTGTGGGAGGAGAAACGAGGACGGAGAGATATTGTGTATATACAAAGGACGGAACGGAGACGCGTATAATGAGAGAAAAGAGAGAGGGGGGTGAGGGGTGGAGGAGAGAGACGAAGCAAAACGTGCTGGATTCTCGACTGCGTATAGCGCGTTGCATTGTTTCGTCTGGCATTTTGCACGCGGGCCCCCTTCCTAGCGGATATAAGCTACGAGAGACACACACCGCCGCCGGGAGCACGAAAGTACAACTCGGTAAAATGTAATTACACCGCGGATAACTCCTTGTTTCTATTCTACTTAACTGTTTACAGATAGCAGAGGGAATAGGACGGAGCGTGGCGCGGCGAAGGGAGCGTGGTTTTCACCCACGCGTGCCCTCTCACGCCTCGGCCCGGCGGTGTGTGTTAATTCAAAGCGCTTCCGCCAAACCCGGAGCGTACACGTCAGCACGACCCGGCAATCGCGGCGCATTTCTCGATCGTTCACGCGCGGCGAGCCTCTCGCACTAAACATCATTTTCATAATGGCCAGCCGTGAGAAAGATCGGCTGACCGTGAAAGGATCGCGATCCGAAAACCGATGAATGAGAGGAAGAGAAATAAAGGCCGAACGAGCCAATGGCATCAGTGAAGAAGACGAGAGCGAGGCACGTTAAATCTTTCGCGAACGAGTAATCTCTCGCTCGCGGCTTATTCTCTTCGAGAGCGTATGTATATATACTTTTATATTTTTATCTCTCTCTCTCTCTCTCAGTCCCTTTATTCTCTCGCAGCGTGCTCCTTTCTCTCCCGAGCGAGACGCGTTCGGTAATTCCTTGCTCATCATAATATGCTCGAGCGTAATCGCGAATGTGCCGCCCGGGTGATGGGCTACGAGGACGCGTACAAAAGTTTCACGGTCGAATGGAAACATTACACGTTTGGTTATTTCTCTCTCGAGGGGGTGCATGAGGCATGCACGCCAAGCGCAACAGAGAGTTTATCCGCGGGTGCGGACGCGCGATCCACGTCTCTTCCGCGCTGCTTCATATTATAATATCTCCCTCTTTCTTATATACCCGCGCGCTTCCTCCTTCTCTCTTTTTTTTCTTCATCTTGTTCGCGGTCTCTCGCTTTTTTCCTTGCGGTGCATTTTCTCTGGCTCTCTCTCTCTCTCTCTCTTTGTCCTTTTCTCCTGCTTCTTCTTCTTCCTCTTCTTCTTCTTCTTCTCCTCTATTTCGTCTCGCGAGAGAACGGAGCGATCCTCGTCGGGGATCATTTTGCCTCGGGGCGGATGTGCATCGCGAGCGAGTGCACCGGGGACCGCACCGAGGAAATAAACCTGAGAGTCATTTTTCGCAAGAGCTAGACAGATATATCGCGCATACGTATAGGAGAGAAGAGAAGAGTGGAAGGAACTCTCTGGCTTTCCGTACCGTCAGATATTAGATTGTCAGTCAGATACAAAGGGAGAAGGCCCTTTTTTTGCCTTCAGCTACCAAGCAACTACCATTTTGCTTCTTACTTCGAACTAAGCGCCGACCGCGCCATCTCTCGCTTATATCGCACCATGACTGGAATGAGAAGAGAGAATATCGATCTTTCTGATGACGCTTCGTCGAGACCAACTTTCCGCATCTACATACATATATCTCCTAACCTGGGATTAGATATACTATATATGTCTCGTCTCGAACCACTCGCCTCTCGGTGTTCGAAGCTTTCCCTCGAGTCCCAGACTCTCTTTTCAGAATTTTGATATATATTTTAGATCCGTTCTGAATGTATCTCTCCAATCTTAATAAACAATTATATGTAATCTTCAACAATTTTTTCTTTCTTTTTCATCGAGCAGGAAATGTAGTAGAAGATATTCGGATAATTTGGAAAAAGAGATGGAATAGAAAAAATAGGGTATCTTCGAAGAAATATGAATAGGTTATTAAAATTAAATAGTTGCACGGAAAGAAATGTAATTTTAAAAAATAAGGATAAAAAAGAGGTCTTATCTTCCTTTTACTTCGTTTAAATAATACAGTTTAGCTTTTTTTACAAAATTTTGTTAATACTCGACTTTTAAATTCTCTTTCGTTATTGAAAATCTTGTTTCTGGGCATTTCTAGAGAACTTTCACCAAGTATTAGCTCTTTAAATTGATAAGAACAACCTAAGCATCGCAATTTTTTATTTTTAATCAGTTTCTTATATACGGAAAAATTCGTATCTTTTGCTGTATATCAAACTTGGAGTCATTTAAAAGTCATATTTTCATAGGAAATTGAACGCTCTACAAACGAAGTTGTGAATTTTTTCGTTAATTTCACCAATTCAAAGATATTTGACCTCAAAGTTCAATGTTTACCGGTTTTCATACATTTTCCTGAAATTTTAACATTCAACTTTAGATGCGAATATCTTAACGCTTTACATTTCTTTTTATGTATAAATAAAACTTTCATACCTGTTGCCGCGAAAAAAGAAAAAAAATTTTCTTTGAATCACCCAAATCCTATATTAAAAAAGACATGAAGTCTTTAATTAATTAATTGGAATAGAGTGTATTAATTTTTGGCTAATCTCTACTCATTAAAAAAAAATTCAATGTGCGCTGCTTTGAAAATAATAGCCTTGACGTTTGAATCATTCATTTCGTCTTGTAAAAATTTTCGGGAATTACCCATTATAAAGTCGATATCGTCGAAGACACGGAAAGATATCGCCACTTGAAATTTTGAGATTTTCCTATTTTCGATTCTTCATAAATCAGGGTGAAGGTCCTCGAACATGCTAAATTTTTTCAGCTCATGTGAAAATATATCTGAATACTTCGGAGATCGTAAACAAAAAAAGAAAGAAAATTCGTCGAGTGTAACGAGGAAAAAAAAATTTTTAATTTTTATTAATCCCTCGGTCATTGTTTCCATTGTGATCGGTCGAGGTCGAGTGAAAAACCGAACAGGGTCTTGATTATTCTGTTTTACGACGCAATTTGGAATCAGTAGGCTGTTATAAAGTGTCGAGGTACGACGTGTTGGGTCTCGCCAGGTAGTTCATTACCGAAAAATATTTCGTAAAAATAATTCGACAAGTTCAATCGAGTGTCAGTTCCAGTGGAATTTTCAATCATATCAAAAGTGAATAGTTAAGTGTTTCAAATTTATAATATCGTTTTAAAATATTTTTAAAAAAATGTCGGTGCGGATGTATCCGATATATAAAAAAAGAGGTGAAACTTCTAATCAATTAATCGGAATAGAGCGCATTATGTGAATAAGTTGTATGAAGTAGATGTCTAGAAGAACAGCAAAATATTAATTTAATTTAATAGAGATATTAATTGTATAAGATCACAAAATGTGAATGGTATTATGACCTATTAAAATTAGTTACCCACTTGCATACATATGATAATAATAAAAAGTTCCTGAATATTGTTAAGGGAAAATTATAAAATATTTTTCGATAGAAAAATTCACGAATAATCATTTCAAAGTTTCTAATTTCATAAAATTAATCTCATTCCAAATTCGAAAGAAATAAAATACCAAAGATCGGGGCTGTATCATATCCCGATGGTCACGAATAGCGTTGGCTCGGCTTGTACACTGGAACACTGTGTTGCGATGAGTTGTCCGGACGGTATAATATATCGATTTTTTTAATCGTCGGAACAAAACCACTTACCTTCGCTCACGACGAGTTGTTACTGACCTAGGGCTATTTTAACATACAGCTGGACATTTATGCACGTACCGATGTGCACACACATATCCCTAATCCTTGCTATTATATTACACAATATGGCGAGCTCGATGCGAAGATTGTGTGCCCGCAAGTACGTGTGGACGCGCGCGGAGATGAAGTTCCTTTTTTCCTCCCTCCTCTGGCTTTCTCGTTCCATTCGAAAGACTATCATGCAAAACTCCACCGAGCGGAAGATCGCGATGTCCTCGAGGTATATACAAAAGAGAGGAACGCGGCAGAGATTGAGCGCGGCTAGACGTCGAATTCGGACCTACAGCAAAGTCGTCGAGGAGTAACAACACTTTTCCAACTCCATTGCCACACGATGAGAGTAACGACGTCATCGTGATAAAAATTTTTCGAAGGACTCGCGCAGAGTATCGAGTCGTATTCGCTTCAAGTATCGCACGGATATCGATATAAATATATAGTACACTATAAAAAATTTCGCTGTGTTAAGGTAGTTCTATCAAAAAATTGCTTTCTTAGGATTTTGTTAAAAATTTGCAAAAACCTTCTTTGATACAATGTGCAATTGTATTGTAAATTTTAAGAGGTTTCACTAAGTAGAACTCGAGATATTTATTGTCAAAAATCACTATTTTCTGCAGTCTCCCATAAGAGCACGTGTTAAAGATTGCGATCTTCAACTCTAAATATCTTGACTTCTGGGTAGTGGAACTTGTTGAAATTTTTCACAGCTCTTTATTGTACTTCAAAGAAG
>JAPYYW010001870.1:0-37992 GCA_030522545.1 Cremastinae sp. A BG-2022a | reverse complement strand
GAACGTTCTTTCAAATTTTCATCGTGTTCTTAATGAATTTCGATTTCCTATACTTTTAACATGTAAATCTTCATTTATTTTCGTCAAGGCTATCGAAACCCCTTAAGTTTCCCTTAACTTTAGAAAAAAAAATTTTCAATTTTTTCCTCTGACAGAACTTTGTTTTACGATAAAAGAAAATTTATGATGAAATTTTAGCAAAATCGAAGAGAGTAGATTCCATTCGTTGGTCTAAATGACGTGGAATAACCCATATATGTATATATGCATAACGAAGAGAACCCCGCGCCAAGGGAGGATAAGCGCCAACGACGATACACCCCGAATGTATAACCGAATCGAGAGGAGGGTCGATTAATCCGCGTGCAAAGTCACGCGAGGAGGGGTTTAGAGGGTTGTTAGTGATAAGATGTCACCACGAGGTCATATCTGGGGAGCATCTGGAGAGTAATTTCGCGCCGGTTTATCCGAGAAACACGGGATGAATAATGTTTGGGTTTGCCGCAAGCTCGCTCTCGGCCGCGTGTCCGTCTTTCTCTGTTAGCCAGCAACGACGAGGACGATAATTCGCACGACTGACGGTAACTTATCGGTGCTGGTATGCCCCCTGACCCCCAGGAGCCTCCTCTCCGTCATACGCGCTTCCGCACTGGAATTTTGTCCCGAGTACTTACTTCCTCGCATATACTCCGGACTAATTAAATACTTCCTCCGCTAATTTATCGTCGATTAGCGACGAGCTCGGCATAACTTCGTCTCTCGTGAAAATCCCGAATCCCGCCGTCGGTCATAATTCGAGTAACCGGCGAAGGAAGCTCTAGACGAAATTCCTCAGCATTTTCATCGATGTTAAAGATATGTCTATCAAAAATGTTGATGAGAAGAAAAATGTATCATTTTGGAATCGAACGATTGGAAAAGTTTCCAGTTACATGATCCTCACAAAAAACCTGTCTTTACCGACCATTTAATGAAAATATTCGTAATTGAAAATTCGATTTTTAACATTGAGTTGATGCTAGAACACAATTATGTACCTTTTCATTTTAAAGAAGCAATTGTTTTGCACATGAGTGACTCTTTATAAAAATTATTTATTGTATTCATTAAACCACTTTTAAACCTGTATAGGACAAAGAAAAACTTGAGGTTTTGGGCCTTTTGTATTACAGGCTTTCTAATCTTAATCAAAACAACTTTAAAAACTTTTTAACGTTACTAAATATACTTTTTGGATTACTACGATAATTCTTAATTCATAAAAATTTGACCCTTTATTTTAGTATTCTTGAATTACAGTAAAAAATATGTTTAAAAAAAATTTGTAAAAAGTATTCCACTTGGAAGACATTCTTAATTATAAAAATGCAATAATGCAATAAGAATGCAATAAAGTTACAATACTCATCATGTGTCAATGTTTTTTTATTTTATTTTAGCGGTATAGGACAAATGAAACAGTCCCATTCAAAAAATTTAGAGAATCTTTTATATAGATGAAATAATTTTGAATAAAAATTAAATCTGCATTACAGTTCGTATTTATATTTTTTTAATTTCGATTCATTATCATAAAATGTATTTTAACCTTCAAAACCGAATTCGAGTATCACTATTTCAACCTCGATATTTCAAGTTTTAAAAAAGAATGTATGAGCAATATTTTTGAAAATATATAAGATTTGGATAAATTTTTTAAATGTTGGTCCTAAATGTATAAACAAACGTCTTACTAAATTTGAGGAATCATCGCAACGACGATTTTTGAGAGCCGTCCCTTGCGAATTTCCCAAACTTTCGAATCGACTGTCACAGACCAACCGCCTTGAAACACAATTTTTAAATTTGATTTCTGAAAAATGAACGTAAATGTGAATTGATTTATAAATGAAGGAAAAATTAGAGCAATGCGCGTACAAGGATCGCGCGCGGCTAACCGAAAAGTCTCACAACTTTTTCTAGTCGTCATTCTGGACGAGATTTGCCGCGTGTGTGTTGACGGCTCTCACGGATGACCGGGCCGAGCTCGGTCACATCGCTCCGACGCATCCCGTATAGTTTCCCATTCAAACTGATTGGCAAGTGGAACGCGGCACGGATCGCTCTCCACGGCGCTCGGTGTCGGGGTTACGTCTACGCAATCAGTCTTGTTTGCCGCTCCTACAGGCTCGTTATCCCATTTGTACGCGAATCTATACTCCACTGTGTTTACACGTGTGCCCCACGCTGTACGCCGTGCGTGCGTTCGTCCCGAAACGTATCTGAACATTTCACAAGCCTGAATGACTGCAACCCGCCTTTCGCGACCTATATCTATCATATTCAATCTTATTTCTATCATATATACTCTACCCAGCAAACACAACAAGGATAATTTTCGTAACTGATACATAATAGTTACAAAACTTGTCAAATTTTGGTTACTGATATATAATTGTTACGAAAATGTTCTTTCTGTGTTTGCTGGGTATATACTATCCGAACTGTGTTCTTATTAAATATGTATTTGTTCATCTTAAAATGTATTCCCTGCTCGATTATTATTCATATTAGAAAAATTATTTTTATATACTTATACAAATTCATAAAGATTAAAACTGAAATTCTTATTGCGATTTTTTTAACAGATTCGTTTACATCAATTAACTATATAAATTTAATAATTTTCTTATTAAAATACAACCAAAAATTAGTTGAGAGTATACTCATAAAGAATTCGTTCTCTCTAATAAATATTTAGTTAATTTATATGTATTGATACAGTCGCTTCAACATTCGGAGTAGAGAGCACTATGCGGAGCACATTAACTTTTGGCTAATCTCTAATCATTAAAAAAAAATTCAACTTGCGCTCCTTTGGGAATAATGATGTGGATGTTTGAATAATTCATTTCGTATTGCAAACATTTTCAGGACAATTACCTATTATGAAGTCGATATCGCTTCAATCATTTATGTAATTCCATTCTATATTTAAAAAAGACATTCGGGCACTATGCGGAGCACATTAACTTTTGGCTAATCTCTAATCATTAAAAAAAAATTCAACTTGCGCTCCTTTGGGAATAATGATATTGATGTTTGAATAATTCATTTCGTATTGCAAAAATTTTCAGGAATTACCTATTATTAAGTCGATATCGTCGAGGATACAAAAAGACATCGCCACACTTGAAATTTTAAAATTTTCCTATTTTCGATTCTCGAAAAATCAGGCTGGAGGTCCTCGAACACGCTAAATTTTCTTAGCTCATGTGAAAAAAAAACTTGCAACACAATTTTCTATTATTTATATTCAATATACCTGGACAGATATATCTGAATAGTTCGGGGATCGTAAATATAAAAAAAAAGAGAGAAAATTCGTCGAGCGTAACGAGGAAAAAAAATTTTCAAATTTTCGTTAATTACTCGGTCATTAATTGTTTCCATGGTGATTGGTCGAGGTCGAGTGAAAAACCGAATAAAGTCTTAATTGTTTTGTTTTGCGAGTGAATTTGGAATCAGTAGGCCGGTAGAAAGTGTCCGGGTAAGACGTGTCGAGCCTCGCCAGGTAGTTTGTCACCGAAAAACAATTCGTAAAAATTCGACAAGTTCAATTGAGTGTCAGTTCCAGCGATTTTCAATCATACGAAAAGTGAATAGTTTAGTGTTTCAAATTTATAATGTAATTTCAAAATACTTTTTTAAAAAATGTCGGTGCAGATGTATCTTCTATATTAAAAAAGAGATGAAACCTCTAATCAATTAATCGGAATAGAGCGCATTATGCAAAGTTGTGTGAATTGTGCGCCTAGAAGAACAGCAAAATATCAATTTCAACACGTCAATAAAAAGTGGCCGCGTTATCGCTCGTTATATTAAACATTATATATAGTCTTTTACAAGGCTATTTAATTCGAACGAACTGTTTTTAAAAAGCGGTTTTTGCATCATTCGATTTTTTATCATAGATTATTAGTCATCATATAGATTCGATGGTCGGTTTTGTTTTATTTGATTTAAAATCATTCAAAAAATATCGAGTTTTGTATCGTGCTAGTGAATAAAGTGCAATAAGGCCCACAGAATATATCAAGCAGAAAATTAGGCAGATTTGTTTCGTGTCAATAAATCATCCTCAAGCTGACTTCATTAAGAGAAAGGTAAGACATCGCTGATTGAAATATTCATGGGTCTACGAGACCCAGTGTGTTCAAAAAAATTCGCAAAATTAAAAAAAAAAAATTTCAATTTTAAGAGCCGATTCGATCGGAAATTTTCCTTAGACAACGAAAATGCCAATCAATCAGAGCGCAATCCAATAATTCATATTGAATAAGTCAAAAAATTAACTCTGACTTTTGGATCAGATTTTTCAATTTCAATTTTTCAATATGAATTCTTGGATTGCTTCCCGTATAAGTAACATTTTTGTTATCTACAGGAAATGTTGCTATCAAATATTATTTTTAAAAAGACGCGAAGCTCATAATCAATTCATTATGCGAGGTTATATGAAATATACACCTAGAAGAATCGCAAAATATCAATTCAAACATGTCAAAAAGGAAAAAGAATGTAAAAAAACCATAGGTAATTTAAATTTATGGAATTAAATATATTTATTTTTTGTACTAAAATAAATAATCATTTAGTCATATGAGTATACGAATGTTGAACGATATAAATTATCATATTAAGTAAATTAGCATAATAACTATTTATTTGATCAAGTATCCTACTTCCACAGCGCTTAGTGCATTTACATTGAACGCGAGACTGACAATGAGATGTAAGCGTAAGAACTTAAAAAATTGTATTGCTCGTAGAAGCTTATCGCAGTGCAGGAATAAAAAGTGAAATCCACGCAGGGGCTGTTTTGTAGAAAAATTTGCGTGGAGTGCGCAGAGTATGGTGAGCTCGTAAAAGAGAGGAATAAGAACAACACTTATTGCGGTTATATGAAGCGAGAGAATGGCCCGAGAGAATGGGAGATGAGTGTAAAAGTCAGAATGAAGAAAAGTCAAAGGAAAGAAAATAAAAAAATAAAAAAGGAAAGAAAAGAAAGGGCGAAGAAATAGAGAGAAGGAAAAAGTGAAAAGAGAAAGAGGAGAAAGGGTTGCTTCGGATCCCGGAAAAGGGAAAAACTATCAAGGAAATTGGATCCTAAAATAAATCAAGATGGCTGTACCCTTTCCCAGAAAGATTTTCTCAGTGCACGAACTGTACATTCGCTGTACTTCCTCACGTTATTTCTTTTCCTGGTTCTTTACTAAAAAAAACATCTTCCCCTCCCTCGCTCTCATGAACACAATTTTTTTCGTTTATCGATTTAAATGCGTTTACGCATACGCACGCGATGAAGAAAAAAATCCTTCCCGCTTTGACGTTCATTCCGCATTTATCTCGCTCTCTTTGACTTCCTCTCGTTTTTGCCAGATCCTCCCTCACTCTCTCGATCTTTCTCGCTCTTTTCGCTTTTTTACCTCATCTCGCACAAACTTTGAACGACTCTCCGTAAAGGGAAGACAGGGGGAAGAATGACGAGGAAAAAAAGGGAAAATCTTCAATATGTCTCTCGACCTCGCTTTGACACAAAACAGATATAAAAGCCCATAGAATAGCCATTTCATTACTTACTTCGGCTTCTCGGGTGGCACGGATTTCATTTTTATCCCTCTTTTTATCCCGTTTTTCTCTTTTACTCATCGTACCAGCATTTCGTGCACATACACGCCTCTGACAAAAAATACTTCGATCTGTAGGATATCAATTCATTAAAAAATATAAAAGAAAGCCTTTTTGAAATGTCAGGGACAAATGTTGCTGCGATTTGAACATGCAGAAAAAAAATCTCGAATTTTGATTTAAAAAAAAATGTTTAAATAAGTATTCAAGCGAAAATACAAGTGGAGATTTCGCAATATGAGTTGTTGAAAAAAAAAGTAATTTGACATGATATATACTTTTACCAGAGAGCTCTCTTCAACTCATCGTTCATGCGTATTCGATTTGGGACAAATTTTTATAAAGCTCGAAGAAGAGAGGGTAAAAAAGAGGAAGTCGACGAGAGAAGTGAAAAAATGCACGTGTATACACGCACGTGTGTCGAAAATTCAGAGGACCACGAGGACGCAGAAATTAATTGGACAAAGTTTCGAATAGACATGTGCGGCGAAACAAACACTGGTCCAAGAGTAACACGTCCTGTATATGAGAGAAAAATACGAGCGAGAGCGAAGATCGAGCTTTTTTCATTATTTTGCCTCTTTTTTTTTGGGAGAACGCGACGCGGCGCGTTTCGGGCACGGGACGAATCAATCACTCTTCCCAGCGGGAATGGAACGAGAGCTTCGATCCGGCCACGCAACTCGTTCTGTACATTTTCGCTCTATATTATACTATATGGCGCGTCTATGCTCGGGGTCGAGAATACAAAATGTAATTGAAATCTCGTCGCTAGGCACTCTGCCACCTCGTTGAAAATTCAATTTTGCTACGTCAAGGAAAAATCGCCGTGCGGCGGGCTCGAGAGGTCGCTCGCGCGCCAATAAATTCGCCGTGAGCGCATCAAAGCTTTTACGGAATACATATTCTTTGTCATCGGTTAGCCGGATCCACTTTCGACAAACCACCCCTGCAAACTACTCATTTCGATACTCCCTTCTTATTTTTTTTTACCATAAACAGATGAATTTTTGTCGAAAACGTCAATATACATTGCTATATATATATATTTCTCCTTCACATCTACCGCGACCGTGGATGATTTTTATTGCACCATCGATGAAATAATCATTAACTCTATTGAAAAATTATATTTTCATTTCTCAGAAAAATATCGATTTTCGCCCATACCTGTCAACAATAAAACTTTGTCAATGTTTCTTGCAGTCCACTCTATTAAGTGGCAATAAACGTATGAGAATTAACGCGAAAAATTTAATATCAAATACCTGAGTTGAAGCTTGGCATATCAAAACATTTTATGACCCATAATCCGAATATCATTTAGCAAATGCGTCTTCGAGGGCATTTTTGATTCATCAGGATTGAGAGGAAGGATCATTATTTCAAGGAACTGATACTTAAATATACAAATTTTAATAACATAGCTAGAATACTTATTGCTATTCAATATAAACGTTACATCAATTATGAAAAAAATTAGTATACAAAAATAATTTTTTTAAAGAACAAGTCTAGATAGTAAATTACCCTAAATCAGGATAAATCTCTGTCATTCAGAGAGAGAAAAACAAAAAAATAATTTACGAACTTGTTAACATGAATTTAATTTTTTTACGAACAAAGTTGCAAATAATGTGCATGTACCTTACAAACAAATCGAAACTTACATTATTCCAAAATATTCTCTATTTTATTGTGTTGTTCAATCTGTATCTCTTTTTTATTCGCACTAAATAGTGTTACTTCATTAATTTTACCCACAAAATGGTGTTTATATTGCGGTGTTAATTATTTACCCTGATTTAATTCAGCATATCAAACCACATCTTTTAACACTATGCCATATTCTACACCAAACACTGGGAACCATATATGGACCAAGAATGCTGTTAATTTAACACCATTTTAACGCCAGATTTTTAACAGTGTATCTTTAAAACAATGGAATTTAAGTAGTGCCAATAACAATATAAATATTGAAAAAATTGTCTGATTAATATAATTTTAATATTGTTTCAATTTTATAATGTTAAAATTCACAGTTACTAAGCCCAATTAAGCATAACCTGCTAGTTAAAAATAAAAATAAACAAGCGTAAAATTATGAATTATTGAAAATATATATTTAACCTGAGGATTATCCTATGTGTGATTAATCGCAGGATTAAATCTGAACAGAGGGGGGCGGCGCTATAATCTCTCGAATTATAATGGGATCACGAAGCGTGTGATTAAAAAGTACATATATATATAAACCCTCAAAAAAGAAAAGAACAAATAGCATGAATACGTATTGTACCCGTGGAAGGAAATTTTGCAAAAATGTCACAATTTTAATATCTCGATGGATAACGTTCGCATTTTCTTTTTTCAAGGACGAGAGATAGCGGCGAAAATCTTCGAGATGAGGTACACGAGATAATACAATATTGCGATCACGTGCTGAAGGGATTTGGATGCTGGAGGATTTACAGGAACGGGAATAAGGCGAGAGTACGACCTCCGCGTATTCGAGTCTGCTGTTGGGAAGAATGAGCTTTTGACGCACGCCAGGTAAAGCATGCAGCCACAGAGATTTCATTGTTATGCAATATTTTTAGTATTCTCGAAGTCTTCTGTCTTACGATTTCTCGTTAACGGCCCGGAGAATTTCAGCGTATCTTGTTTACGGCTTCCTATATCCGGATCCGAGCATGCATATGCATAGTATACCGGGGGACAATACATGTGTTATATATTTTATGGGATATTGCCGAGTCTATAGAAAGCCACACCACGTTCAGGTGGCAAGTGTGGCCTCTCCGACGCAACGCTCGTAATGCATTAACGGCTGTCGTCCGTATAATGCTGGAAAGGAAGAGAGATGCGCGAATTTTCTCCCGCGCGTACCCGTAAAAATTCAACGACGTGTAAAATGGACGGGAATATAAATTGAAAGGGCGACGCACACGACGATAAAAATCTCTGAAAAAAAATATAGTATATATGTATCGAATTTGGTCTTATTCAAAATTTATGCGACGCGCGCGTTGTCGATAAAAATTCTTATCGAAAAAAATATAAGTTTATAGCTCGTACTTTATTTATACTGATATATAGATTTCTGTCAAATTATATATGGATCGATGCGAGACCATCAGGTACAATGGATAAAAATGTGAACTCGGAAGTTTTCGAAGGATAAAAGTGTACAGTTAATAGGAATAAAAGCTGTCGATAGACGTCAGCTTTTGATATTCGATTGTCGATCGGATAACGTAAACGTACGAGGAAATTTCAGTGGGAATAAAATAAGTTGTTCGTGAATTTGGCAAACGTTCGCTCTCCGCGATCTATCGGGCAATAGATCTTTCACAAAGGCAAACTAACAAAGGAGCAGAGAGACGTCGGGCCACGTCCTCGTTGTCAGTTCACTTTTACGAATCATATCTATCTTTCTCCCTCTCGGTCTCTCTCTCTCTCTCTCCTCCCTTTCTTTCTCTCTCGTCCTTCTACTCGCGCTGTCTCTCCGAATCGGCTTTTTGCCAGAACGATTCCAATCTCATCTCTCGCGTTCTTTCAAACCTCGTACTTTCTCGCTTGACAGACGTTTTCTAGCTACAACCCATCCCAAGCTTCCAACCCCCTCCGTTATCGATGTCTGCAGCTTCCTCTCTCGTTTTTTCGTAATAAAATTAACCCGCCGTTATTCGACAGCAAATATTCGGTCCTCCCATGCATTCCTTGACGTATTCGTTTCAATTCGTTTTAAAATTTTACCACCTACCCCAGTTCTTTTTCAATTTCTAAATAATATATATTTTTGCCAAGACACTTACATGTCACGTGATATAGAAAAAAAAATTATTGATACACGAGAAACCTTATACATACGAGTGTGCAGTCTTGAAATGTTTGGTTTCGAAAAGTAGCAGCAAAATATCATAAAATGTTTGGCGTATTTTATATTCCTCAAAAGGAAGAGAAATATGTGTACATCGAACGAACTGGGACATAAGGATCAAAGAAAAAATATTAACTAAGAACAGGGGAAACATTTAATTCATCGTAAGAGAATGTCCCCTTCGGAATAGTGAGAAAAATTGTCAAAAAATTCAAAATTTTTTCCGTCCTAGCGACCGATCAACCTGATAACCGAGACAGGGAAGCGATATTTCACTGGTAGCGAGAGAAAAGCTATAGCGAGAGGGGTCTCAAAAAAAGGTAAGCAATAAAGAATGGGAAACGAGTCGGGAAGGTTACGAGACGCGAGAGGAAGAAAGGGCAGAGAAGAAAAAATGACGAGCACTCGCGTTTCCGGACGTATGACACCGGGATTGCCATTTTTCTTTCCGGTCCTGAAGTCAACGACGAAAAGAGAAAAAAGAGAACCTCACTGTTATGAAAATTTCATTCGTTTCGAGAGCACTTTGCCGCTATCGCTGTACGTTATTCTCGAGCAAAAAAAAAGAGTATATGCAAAAAATTCTGATGAAACATTGAACGAAAAGGCTCTTGGAGAGTCGCAAATTACTTATTCGTTCCGAGAATAAAATATTTCCGCATCCAAGTCGATTCATCGACCTGTTTCATCGGAGAGGCGGAAACAGTCGCGTCAAGTAGAAATACCCGAGTCAGGTCAGACCTTGATTTTATAAGCTCTTTCCGCTCGTTACTTATTTGCACCGTCCACTATTCCGATCTCGGTCTGGTATTAAAATTTCACGCGTCACCATCGGCAGGAATAAACCTCGCTAAAATAGCGAGTCGAAAAAAAACAGTCTCTCGTGTTCCTCCTCCAGCGCCACGATCCTTTTTTCTCGAACTTGCAATATAAATTTAATTTAATAGCCCAATTAATTTTACTGCTATTTGGTAGGAGATAAAAAACTTTATCTCCAGTGTTTCGAGGAAAAAAAAAGCGTTGCCGCGGACTTTTTAACTCGAATGTGTATATTTTTTATCGAAAATACGAGTATACGGCTCGCGCTAGCTGTGTGCACGGTGATAATAAATATTAGTGGATACTCGTATCCCCGTTTCCCTTACACACTTCCATGAATGATTTATCAGCCATTATTCATCCAAGCTCCATTACTTTTTATTATAGCCACGAAAGTTCGGCCTCTCGCGGTACATAAACAGAGTGGAATAAAACGTGAGACTTTATCTTCCTCATCGTCGAATCTTTTCACAGGGGAGCGTTCGCAAACCGAAATTAAATATTATTTACCGTCATTACCATTCATCAGATTCTACACAATTCTCCGTTCGTGAAGTAGTATTTTGAAAAATATTCACTTCTCACCGATTAACTTTGAAAATAATTTTTCGAAAATCGAAAATTTCCAATTTCGCTAAATTCGTATTGAAGATACTTTTTGCAAACCCTGAAAGTTTTCTCATGACAGAAGATAAAGCGAACAGGTCATGCATGCTCAAATATACTCTCAAGAAAATGCCAGAGGAAAGAAAAATTTCATTTTTGCGATTGAACATGAAAGAGATATATAAACTCACTTATATATTGGCTGTAAAGTGTTTTTCATACAACACGCAATTTGTCAACTTTGTAAGAAAAAATATAATCTTCTGTGCAGACTTTTTAACTATATCTTTTTCTATCACTCACAGATATTTTTTATTTTTATATATAATTCTTTAGTGATAAACTTATTTGTGTGAAATATGTATATGATGACCTCTTTTTTACAGCTAAATTGAATATTTTTTAGCAAAATTTTTTTTCTAAAATCCATCATACTATTTTTCGAGATATACAATGAAAATATAATATGTTTATATTTTTTGAATGAATATTTTTTAGCATTAAATATTGAATATTTTTTAGCAAAAACTTTTTTTTCTAGAATCCATCATACTATTTTTCGAGATATACTATAAAAATATAATATGGTTGTATTTCGGTCGCAGAATACGCTTTCGAAGTTTTTTTTCAAGAAGCTTAGGTTCGAATATGAGCGTAACTGAAGTTATCTGTTTATTTTCGAAAGTTCACCATTTATTTTTAGACCCCATTATTATGATCACTCTTTCATTTGAAGGTTTTATCCGAGCGATTTTTATTCAATATTTTGACAATTTTTTTTCCGAACTTTTAATTGAATTTTCTTTTAAAAATTGCTCGAATTTTTCGGCTTGTCCGGAAAGAGAAAAATGAAAGGAAGAGAGAAAGAGAAAAAATGGCCTCTCATTCGCCACGAGGCAGGATTAAGCCTCGCCTGCGCCATGGAATCTCATTAGGCGAACTCTCACCCCTTGAAATACAACGGAGATAAGAAGCGACTGTAGCGGCGAACGGGATTACCCGAAGCACCCTTTCTAATCCGACTAAACGAGCTGTCACGGAATTCCTTTCTCTCTCTCCCCATACTTTTTTTACACTTTCAATTATACCAAAGATAAAAGCTTATTACCAGTAACATACATCCACGGAGGACGGAAGAGAAAAAAGAACTTACTTTTCACTCGGGAAAAGAGTCTGGCGATTTTTAGACATAATAATTTTTTTTTTCACTTTCACGGAACTCGACGGACGAAAGCCCCGAAAAGTCCCGTCGAGTTTTTCGATCGTTCAATTCCCATTTATCGATGAGCGAGCGACCAGCTCTATAGTTAGACTCTCTCTAGGGAATCCTAAACTCACGCCTTCGAGAGCGATGAGGAAATATCAAGCCTCGGGGGGCAATTTTGCTAACCCGTCTCGTGTTATCCCATTGTTATGGTCTTTCCGATAGTTTCCGTGCTAAATTTCCTCCCTCCCGCCCCGGTAAATAACGCACTTTGCCAGGAAAGCCTCATTGGAATCGATTACGACGCGTCTTATCGATGGCCAAACGGAATGCGTCCTGCGGACGGGATTGAATTTTTTTTCCACTCGCATATCGTCCGATTGGCGAACGGAACTCCACCGATTTACACTTAAGGTAGTACAATCGCGAGACAGTCTATTCAAAAGTTTGTCCTTATGTGTTAAGTAAATATAAAATCATTAGTTGAAATTTATTCAATCATTAGTTAGAATTTATTCAAAAATTGCACGGATCTTCGTTAGCATTGTATTAACGTGTTAGCAAAATTTAAGGTAGTTCTACCGTGATTCTATGGTAAAAATGGTTTTCTATAGAATTTCTTAAAACTTTGTACAAATGTTTTTTAACATGGTGCTCAAGTGTGTGTCAAATTTTAAAAGGTTCCTCTACCTAGAAGACGAGATATTTATTGTGGAAAATCATATCTTTTTGTAACATTCCATAAGAGCCTGTGTTAAAAAATATGATTTTCAACATGAAATATCCTGATATCTGGATAGAGAAACCTTTCAAAATTTGGCACCAACCTTTATACAGCATCAAAGAAGATTTATCTAGTTTTTTAAAAAAATCTATAGAAAAAAATTTCAACTAATGATTTTACCTTTACTTTACATAGGAAGCAAATTTTCGAACGGACTGCATGTAGTTATTTAGATATTAATTTTTAAAAATTGCTACTTTTAACATGGGCTCTTATGGAAGATTCGAAAAAACAACGACCTTCAATGTATAATATCTTGATTTCTAGATGGTGAAGCTTTATAAAATTTGACACATGTTTTCATATGACATTAAAGAAGACCTGTGCAAATTTTTAAGAAAATCTGTCTCAACACGGTTTTGCGATTGTACTACCTTAACGTGTCATTCGAAGCTTTAAATAATGAACGAAAGGAATAGCTCCAACTATTCTCTCGAGCTGCTTTTATCGACCGTCCAAAAAAAAACTCGTTCACTCAAATATATTTTCATCAAACTATTTTTATTTTTCGTTTTATATTTCATCGCGATGCTTGAACGTATTACTATGACGAACGAAGCGGTGAACAAAATTATGATTGATACGGAAGCGCTTCGAGGAACAACGCGGAAAAAATTTATTGGAGGAGTGATGGATGCTTGCGAGAGATGAGATTTTTTTGTATCTCATGGACAGAAAATAAATGTCAAAAAATTATTTTTCACAGCGGATACACTGGAAACCCAAGTGTGCATTTTTCATGCATTTCGTGAGTATAACGAACCGAATTATAAGCTATCGAAACTTTTTCATGGATCTCGGAGACCCAGAGGTGGGAAAAACCGACTTTTTCCATAAATCTGTTCTTTAGATCTGTTATTATGAATCTGTGAATTAGGCCCAAAATAAAATTAGCATATTCGTCATCTACTATATATGGAAAAATGTTCAATTGAGTAAGATGAATCAATTGAAAAAAAAACAAACATTTTTAATTATATAAAACGAAAATGCGTTTTAAATTATGACACGAGGATACACAACATGCATTGCTTGTTTAAAGTTACACATAAAAATATAATACTACATTAAAAAAGTGCATGAATTTATATAATTGCACACATTTATGTGTTCAATTGCTGATGCAGATTTAATCATATTTTAATGAGTAAAAGTACACTATTCAAATACGTAATGTATCGCACTCGAGTTTGCAGCGATGTACACAAAAAATCTGCACAATAAAATAAAATAAAATAAATAAATATCAAATAATCAGACTGTAAATGGCACCATTAAAAAAATCACCCGAGGGATATAAAATAAATAAAACGAAAGAAATTTAATCACTAAAATTCACGAAGAAAGAAACAATGGCCGCAATAATAAAAATAGGAAATAAAAGATATTTATGGCAGTCGAGGAGAAGGAGCTTTCGAGTCGAGATGGTAGTTTATGTCGGAAACATGGGAAAGCAGTTACGCGAATACAAGAACTGCAGGATGAGTCGCATATAGAAATAGAGAGAGGAGGGAGAAAGGTCGATAGAGTGGAGCAAAGATCGAGTGCACACCTCGAGGAGGGAAATTTCGAGAGAATCGAATTACGTCACTCGAATCTCCATTGAGGGCCTTCGGAGTTATTCCGGTAATAGCGCTCTCGAAGGCGCGCAAACATTCGATACAGAAATATAGAATTTGCCAGGTGAACCAGAGCCGCAACGGGGGAGAAGGGTGGGGAGGAGGAAACATTTTAGACCATGCATACAACGCGGAGACCGATATTTATCTCCCTCTCTCGCTTGCCGAGCGCTCTGAACAAATTCCTCGATGTGTCTCGACCTCGCATACATTGTAAACAACTAATATTGATACTGTGGCCTTTGGCACTTAACTCTGCGCTCGCTTTCTCTCCGAATCCTTATTTATTCATGAAACCTCATCAATGTGTTTCCATCGAAAAAACACACTGCGAATCGAATTTGAAAAATGAAAGGAAAATTCTAAATCTGCGTGTACATTTTTATTATACAAATTTATTATACAAATTTATTATACAAATTTATTATACAAATTTATTATAGAAATTATTTAATCAATATTACTCTAACGAAGAGGCTGCTTTAATTGAAAAGGAATAAATTATAAGAGTATTTATTTAAAGCAGTCGTGTTGCTGTAAGTGTTATTATATTATCTTAAATTAATATACTATATGTGGATCTCATTAAAATGTGCAATAAAGATTAAAAAGCAAATTTATACAATTTTATTACGAAGCTCTATATAATGGAATACTGAAAATTATTTGGTCGAATCGTATATAAAATGTAGAAGAATAGCAAAATAGCAATATTAATTCAAACATACCAAGAAGGAAAAAGCGGCCGCGTTTTTGCTTGTGCTTCTAAAATCGAAAAAAAAAGAAATTGTAAAAATTTTGCGAATTTCAAGTATTTAACGAACGAGTCCCGACGTGGATAAATATACCTGAATAGTTCGGGGATCGTAAACATTTTTAAAATAAAGAGAGAAAGTTCGTCGGGCGTAACGAGAAAAAAAAATTTTTTATTTTCGAGAATATATACCTCGATTATATGACATCCATTGTGATTCATCGAGGTCGAGGGAAAAACCGAACACGGTCTTAATTCTTTGGATTTTCGACTGAATTTGGAATCAGTAAGCCAGTAGAAAGTGTCGTGGTAAGACGTGTCGGGTCTTGCAAGGTAGTTCGTTACCGAAAAACATTTCGTAGAATAAATTCGACAAGTTCAATTGAGTGTCAGTTCCAGTGTAATTTTCAATCATACAATAAGTGAATAGTTTCGTGTTTCTAGTTTATAATATCGTTTTAAAATACTTTTATAAAATTTCGGAGCAGATGAAACTGTTGTACAATGCAAATAATATCGATCCAGCTATTTTATTCTACATAGTATTATTTTCGTTACTTTAAAACGTATGCATAGTCTTTTAAATTCGAACGAACAGTTTTTTAATTAGCGGTTTTGCTTCAAATCATTAGATGTTTCATCATAAATTATTAGTCTTATATATTTTTTATTTTTAACTGGATTAAAAAAAAATACAAAAAATATCGAGTTTTGTATGGTGTGGTAGTGAAGTGAAGTGCGAGGTCCACGGAACATATTGAGCAGAAAATTAGGAAGATTCGCATCGTCTCCATGAATCACCCTTAATAAAGCTGATTTCGTCAAAAGGTAAGAAATCGCAAATTGAAAAGACCCAATGTTCTCAAAAAAAATCCGCAAAATGTTTTGCAAATTTTTTTTTATTTTAAAAGTTTATTCAATCAAATATGTTATTTTAAAAAAAACATGAAGTCTATAATCAATTGATTGGAATAGAGTGTATAAGTTATATGAAATATGGGCCTATTAAAGAATCGCAAAATATTAATTTAAACAAGTCGAAGAAAAAAAAAGCTGCCGCGTTGTTGCTTGGGAATTAATTATGATAAACAAAATCTTAAAAAATTTTATGTGCTTTTTTATGTAATATTAGTTTTTTTTATGTAAAAATTATATATCAATTCTTAATAAAATTTTACGAGTATCTAGCTAAATGTGACAGTTAACTTTTGTATTAAAATAATATGAATAATAATTCAATTACACTATCTATAAGTCAAAGGTAAATAGGTAAATATTAGGTAAATATCTATTATAATATCTAGATATTTACAAATATTTATTCTGAAAAATCGCAATTCCTGATCTTTCATGAGAGATCGCGTACATGGTAAAAATTATTTTATTTTCAACATCAAATACATTTCGTTATTCGGACGTTAAAGTACCCTCAAATTTTTTATAAATCTCTACGTGACATCAAAGAAAAATTATCTAATTTTTTAATAGAATTTATACAATTACAATAAAAATGTATATTTAGTTTTTTACTCGTGAAATGTAACAATATACACATATTTATAGCGAAAAATCGTGAAGAGTTGATGGCATGGAATGGTCAATTTTAAAGTTGGAATCTCTGATATACCATATCAAAAGAAACTCCAGTGCACTCGAACTGTGTAAACAACGTCCGAGAGACATTCGAGTTACCGTTCAAAAAATTTCTTAAATACATATGCGACCGTTTCATCCGAGACTCGACGTCTTTATATACGGAAAGATATACCATGTATCTGTAAAAGCATTTAGAGACCGAAGCACACGTGGCTTCTGTGTGGAAAATCTGCACACAGGAGAAACATTGGTGGACAAACGTGTATGTAAATGAGAAACGAATGTACCGCACCTGTTTCCATGCATAGAGAGCAAAGGGGATAGTGATATAGCGACGGGAAGGGGGAGGGGGGAGCGAAGGGGAAAGGGGTGAAAGAGGGAAGAAGGAAGTTAACCAAAACTCACGCATGCGCAGACGAGCGGATTTTCGATCCGGCGTTCGTCTACTTGCCGACGGGACCAAGGCTTGTTTGGCTGATGCAAACACAAAATCGGACACACGTGCAAAATGTACGTGACAAAACCAGAGCGTTTATCCTCGAAACGCGAAAACGGAATCCGACAAATTTTCCAATCTGCCCCGAATGTCAGCGTTTTAAATTTATCGCCGAACTTTTATTTATTTTCACTCGATACCGAGAAATGGAAACATCCGAGAAAGATGATCCAATTTGAGAGAAAAAAGAACAGGGAGAGCGAAAAAAAATTGCGTTCCGTGTATATATACATAGAGGGTATGTTTTTTTGTTCGTCATTATATTCGATACACGGAAAACGTACGGTTGACGTAATTAATTCTAAATTCTGGAGCATGCAGTATCGGAGTGGCATGAGAAAGAGGTAAATACGATCTCCGGTATCGATCACCGGGAAGTTCCGGAATTCGAGGCGATGCTTGCCGCAAGCGAGCGTGCCCGGAGGGAGCCCCGACGATTAAAATGCTGCTCGCGGCTCCATCCTCCGCAGAGAGGCGCGTCCCACCGCAGCGCAACCCTCTCGCGAATCCCTCAACGGAGCGCTCGCCCCGTTCAGCACCGGAAAACCGAGCCATCATTCTCTCGAGCCACTCGAGGAGAAAAAAAAGAAGAAAGCTCCGACAAAAAGTGCACAAAAGGGCTCTCTCATCTCTCCGTGCTTTCCGAAAAAGCTTTCTTCTCCCCGCCCACGAAAAAGGAAACTCTCGAATGACAGGAGGACGAGGCATGTTTCATCGTAATTACGGTTCTTCCTCTCGTTAAATTTCACTCTCTCGTGATCCTCTTAATTTCTTATACCGCTGCGCGTGTATACATTTTTTACGAAAATTTCGATGGCGTGCCCTGTTCCATTTCAGGCTCAAATCACTATTAAATTTTTTCATAATAATACCATAATATACGCGTAGAAATACTCTTCAAATGAAAATCTTTTTCGTCTTTGTCTGAACTTTGTTTTATAATAAAAGAAAACTTCTGACCAAATTGCAGCGAAATTGAAGGAGCAGGTCGATTCCAACGAATGGTCGAAATGACGTATGGAATTATTAAAATTATCGTGAAAAGTTTTTCAATGATTTACTAAACGGTCTCAAAACGTCATCAGATTTTTAATTAACATAGAATTGCAACGTCACTGATTTATACACACATTTTTAATGTAAACAGCAAAAACTTAGACCACTGTCAAATTTATTTCATTTGTTTGATATACAGTTTTAATAATAATTTACAAATTTACAAATCTCAAAGTATGCGTATGCAAGTATACACCAGGTTGAACTTCGACAATGATGAGTCATAAATTATGTACAGATCTTTTTTATGGTGACTTTGAAAAGCTAAATACTCGACCGTCTGGACTGTGACGGAATTATTTTTCCTGCAAAAGTTTGAAATGTATATATAAAATCAAAGGGATGAAAAGATTTCGTCGATATACTATTTTGTCGAGACAAATTCATTCTCTGCTTTTTTTTTCTTATTTATCACAGTTCCAACGATTTTTCAATTACTTTGGGATCTGGACGAAGAAGTCAGTTTCGGGGGGTGAGTTAATTGAGTTTTTGCGCAGCGAATCGCAAAGAACGAACGATCCGTATCAGGAATAATACGAGGGAGGCAACAGAAATCGTCGAATTGACGAGCGAAGTGTGAAGGGCGCGTAAGAATTTTTCCTGGGTCAGGAAGCGACGTTTTATCGTTGAATGAAGCATTCAAAATATGAAACGTGGGTGAAGACTTGGCCGAATGAGAGACAAAAGAAAAGAGAGGAGAAAAGGGGAGTTTAAGTATCGATTTCGCGTTTTCTCGCATTTTTATCTTTCTCGTTTTTCACTCTTACCCTCGGGTTCCTTCACTCTTTATTTTTTCGCGTTAAAAAAAAGGGCAGACAGAGAAGAATCAGTGGCAAGCTTCGCGCGTCTATTACTTTTTCGTGGCCCTGCTTCGGTTTCCCCTTCCGAGCTATCGCACTCGCCTCTTTTCTTTCGCCAGCAGATCGCCCAGATTGATTTCTCGGATTGAGAGAGGTACGACGGAGAGATGATTGTGGCCCTCGATCTTCCCATCGAGCCACGATGAGCTTGAGAATGCCCATTATAATGCCAGGAACACCGTCTGAGCGACCAAGCAAAAGGGCTTTCAACCTTTGAGGATGTATAAGAGAAACAGCGAGAGACCCCTTTCATTAGCACTTTTTTAAAATCTTTCTCCACGCTCTCCACTGAGAAATAGGTTTAGTTGAATCAGCCAAATTCGGTTAAAATCAGTTCGATCGTCGATTACGAGTTGCGAGACGCACGGGTTAGATTCACTCAAAGGAAATTAAACTTTCTTGTTTCAAGCATAAAAATTTTATTTTTGTCATTACAATACAACGAAAAGATTCATGAAAAATTACCAATAAATTTTTACAATTTGAACATTTTTCATGTTTGAAATTATAAATGTTCAATTATATGTTGATTTTGATTGAGAACAATGAGTCAACAAACTGTAAATATAGAAAATCTCGGTTGACTGCTCCGGAACTATCAGTGCTTATATCTCGGTTATTTTTTTCTTTCGTATAATTAAAAAAAATGCAATTTTTCTTCAATAAACTGTAAAAAATATCAACTTGAGGGAACTAAAATTTTTATTTAAGTAAAAAATTGACCAAATGTATCTTCCTTTACTGAACTGCTTGAAATATTTTGTTCATCGTATTTTGGTTTAGTTTCAAAAGTGAATACACGTCTGCAAACATAAAAAATGTGTCCATGCATTTAAAATTTACCGATACAAAAATATTTAGGCCGTACAAACACATAATTCGCTCATTTAAATATAAATAATTATTACACATTGAGTATACACCAGTGCTGAAAGTATCCAGTAAAATATATTTATTTGATCAAGCTGATACTTTTTCTCGGTGCACATTATTTTTTGTATGGTAGTAATGGCAAGTGTATTCCCGAATTTTCGCCTCGATTCCATTATTTTTCATTTGTTTCATAAAAAATCTCTTCTCGAGCTCATCTGCTCCCTTCTCTCCTTCCTCGGTCTTCCGGGTCGATGCCGGGTGTGCATGAATTATTCATAAGATGCTCTCAAAGTCTCTCTTTTCTCTCCCTCCCTCGGTTCGTCCCTCTTTTTCCTCGCAAAAAAAGGGGCTCTTCACTTCATAATAAAATACACGACTTCTCTGCATACACACGTTTATACGTACGTGCCGTGTACAATGCATTTTGTACCGAATCAGCTTCAACTTCCCAACGAAGATTCAATTTTTCTCTGATTTCCGGAGTCTCGACATAATTCCGAACGTCGTAGCACGAAACTTTTGTGTGACTAGGAATTTAAGTCCGCGCGCGTCGATTGCTTCTAAAATTATGATTCCATTTACATTTTTATCGTTTTTCGATTATCTTCTTTTGACGATTAAAGATTATATTATTCCAGTCCAGGATTCGGCTGAAATGTTTCAATTCGAAATTGGTTCGAGGAATGAAATCCGCAAAAAGAAACGTCGAGCCGTTCGGAAACGGGGGGCGAAAAAGCATTTACTCTGGAGACGAGAGGGAATAAGGAATAAAGTGCGTCTGCCGATGACACATTCGATCTTACATTTAGATCGCACTCTTTCCGCGAATCCCTCCTTTTTCTCTTTTCCCATCTCTTCGTCATCCATTGACAGTCTATACGATAAAAGTGTATATTTTTCACTGTATATACACGACGAGAAGAGCTTTATTCCAAGAAAAGAATAAAAGCGCTTTGCAGAAGCTTAAAACGGTCATCGTCACGCCTGGCCTTTTTTTGTCCACCTAACTATTTCGTCGTCGTCGTCGTCGTCCCGCCAAACTCTTTGTTTCTTTCGGCAAAAGTTCGCCGTTGTCGCGTACAAGCCGAAAATGGGAAAATCTCCTGACGCGCGCCAATAGAATTCTCTACCACCGGTCACCTTTATTCCTCGCCCTTCCCTGATTTTCTCTTTCTTCATCCCTCCGACCTCTCTGTTTTTCACTTTCGAAGAAGCAGAGTGAGGAAAAGAGACGGAGAACCCTTCATTTCTATATCCACGGTCCCTTCGCTCATTCTCTCATCTCGGTTTTCCTCCTCGATATCATTCTCTCAGCTTCTTTCTTGGCTCCGATCCCCCCCTTGAATCTCCGTTACGCTTCTCTCTCGCCATTCTCACCACCGCTGCCCAGATTACGAAACCAATCGTCGCTCTATTACGATCCGGGCTGCAATCGCTATTTCCACAGGGTAAAAAACTTTCGAAAGTCCGGAACTCATCGGCTGAGGAAGAAATTCAATTCTCAGATGACGGACGCCCATGGTTATTGATATACGAGTGTTTTTTTTTCGATGAGATTGTGAGATGCACAAGAGACAAATAAGAATAAAATTAATTTTAAAAAATTGCTTTTATTAAATATGGTTTACGTGAAAAAATATATTATATTCATTTTATAGAATGTATCTCTTGGATGAAATTAATTCGCTCTCAGATTTTTATATTTTTCCCAAGAGAGTTATAAAGTCAAGCTCAAAAGATATTGTAAAATTGCTCGCTGATAAAATGTAATACCCGTACATGCGCGTAAGAAGAGAAAAAAAAGGGCGAAGCTGTATTCTCATTTACTTCGCGGGATAGTTTTCGAGGCCGAAAAAGTCCCGAGGAATGAACGTAAAATGTGAGCGACAGAGTGAAAAATGTGAAGAAATTCCGCTCGACAGGGATTTGAATGAGGTCATAAACGGAAGAAGAGAACTTCGCTATATAGTGTATATCCGACGGTGACTCGTACATTCTTTTTACGCGTTTTTTTTTCTTTCTTACCCTTCTCTTCATTTATGCCCGGCTCCCTCGCAGTTTTGTCATCTTTTATTTTATTCCACTTTTCTGTCCAAAAGCTCCTCAGTCAGCAAACGAACGAATACACAAATTTTCCATTTTTTATATTTACTCATACCCAAAATCCTATTTCTGCATGTTATTGTGCCCAAAACCGAAAATTATGGGCAAAATTTTTGGGTATTTTACATATATTGTTGAAAAATATCTTCAAACCGTCGCGTGTAAAATTGAGTACCGTCAAATTTGTATAAAATAACTAAAATTTCTGAGTAGAAGCGTACAAAATTCAATAATGACAAAAATAAAAATATTTTATCGAGAAATTAATATTCCATTGATATCAACATTATTATACATATATTATTTCATGTATATGTTGGTCATAGTAAAATTTTGTAAAATAAGAACTACGAAGCTATTGAAGTGAATTTGAACAGACTCAATCTCCTTAAAAATATGTATAAACCGACGTTGAAATATTTTCAGTGTTCATATTTTGGAACGAAAATTAGGAAATACTTTTTTAATGGTTATTTAATGGTTGATTGTGCCCGAAACCGAAAATTATGGGCAAAATTTTTGGGTATTCTACATGTATTGTTGAAAAACATCTCCAAACCGTTGTGTGAAATTAAGTACCGTCAAATTTGTATAAAGCAACTAAAATTTCTGGGTAGAAGCGTACAAAAGTTCAATAATTACAAAAATAAAAATATTTTATTGAGAAATTAATCTTCCATTGATATCAACATTATTATACATATATTGTTTCATGTATATGTTGATCATAGTAAAATAAGACTCAATATCCTTAAAAATATAAACCGACGTTGAAATATTTTCAGTGTTCATATTTTGGAACGAAAATTAGGAAATTTTTAAATTTTTTAATGATTGTTCGGAAGGTGCGTTTCGAGCAATCTTCCAATTATTATCATGCACCACCTGTCAATGCACTGAGAGATTGATATTTGTCTGAAGCCCGTTGACTTTTCCGCACAAGTGCAGTAAAGTAAACACGTCGCCATGGACAACAGAACAGAAACAATTATTTTTCCACCCCAGTGCAGAAAAGTAAGATGAGTACTGAAATTGGCTCCTGTCTGTACGCAAAACTACACTCGAAAAACGCACTTTCTGAGCAGCGATGAAAAAAAAAAATTTGAACGGTGCACTGGGAAAAACAAGCAAAGCGAATCGACGTGAGATTTCTCCGAGCAATTTATAGGGTGACAGGCAACGCGCGACGATGTGCGCCGCCTCGTTTCCGTTCACCATCATTCCCAGTGGAAAACGAGTGTATCGGATATAATATCAGCTGGGAAAGCTTCGGGCTCGACGCCAGGCAACCCACTCGTACTCTCGCATTCCAAGCTTCGTTTCTTACTGCGATTCAGCAGCGATTCGTCGAGAAATTCACCAAAATTCCATACAAGAGAAAAATAAAATTAAAAAATTTAAAAAAACAAGGAAACTCATTGTGCAGGGCATTTCATGTATCGAGTCACTTCAAAAATAATATTCTTGTTCGCCTGTCAGAAATTTCTTGCGTCACGAATATTTTAAATTATTGTATTTTTCAGTATTCAAAAGTTTTACGTTGATGAGTATAATAGAGTGAAAATAATTGCAATAAAAGCGAGGAATAATAAATACAGCGTAAAATGGTTTTTCTCGGTCGGAGGAGAGACACGGTGAATATTCGTCTCGGGGTCAAAAGTTTTGTGAGAGCATTTTAATGTCGTTAAGTAAAAGTTTGTTGCGCTGATGCTGATGGCCCGTGCTAGTTTGTGTGTCGCAAGAAAGCTCATCAAGGCTGCGGGCACGCAAAAGCGACGAGAAAAGCATTATGGGCCCTGTGGCAACTAGAACCAGACCACAAAGTCCCTCTCTCTCCCTGCCTGCTTATTCTTCCCAACGCCTCCTACCCTTCCCGCCACTCTCAGCACCTCTCTTTCGTCTCTCTTGAACTAATTTCACGTTGCATCCACTCTCATCTTCCGGTTCATCACATTCTTCTCCCCGAAACTCTTGCCCCAAACAGGATACCAGCAAAAAATAAACTGCATTATCACATTTCCATTTCCGGCTTAATTGGCTTGAGCTTAATATCTTTTAACCACGACCGAATAGTACATTTTATAAAATGAATATTCATCGGATACCTTTTTGTATGATAAAAATACTCCATGATTTCTCGTGATAAAAATATTTGATACTTTTTGTAGAAAAAATATTCGATACTCGATTAAAATTTTCTCTTATTGTTTTTTTTTTCAATGAACCATCGTTATAAAATGTTTTACGATAAAAAAGAAATGCATGTGAAAAATTGATATACCATAAATTATTGGTTTGAGTTTTCGCACTCTTTAATCGACAATTATTCTTGATGAATACGGTTTTATTTTCGACCACACAACGGAATTTGTCGTGATTTACCGTAGAGAATTATTCCCGTGTCCGCAGTGAGAGAGGGCAAAGTTTTGCTTGTTTTTTTATACCCCGTTGGGAAAAAGAGTTCGGGGGTGGAAAATCAGCGTTGCGCATCACTTTTCGCGGCGGCGCTTGCACGAGGGAGAAACGCTTTCCTGGCTGATTGGAAACGCTTTAGTTACGCCTCGGTGGACAGAGAGGGAACTTTTCACCACGCCGTTAACCCTCTCGCGTTCGTCCTCCGTAGATTTCGAGTGCCCTTTGAAGTTTACCGAATCCTCTTTGCCCGTGTGTCATAAATACACTCTGTCCACCCTCCTCCTTCTCTCTCTTTATATTCCTTTATCTTTATAAACGAGCACATTGCTTCTCAAACTGTCCTCCCTGTTATTTTTCCCATATCACTTAAAACGACTTTTATTTCCCAAAAAGACTATATAGACACCATTTCTGCCCGCGCTATCATCTCTATTTATGCATTTTAATATCAATTAATTTTTGTCAACAGACTCAAAAGATGCCAAGCAAATATTTTTTTCTCCCTCTTATAACCCATTTCCTTTTTATTGTGCTATAAAATAATTGCATTAATATTATAAATAATTTGCTTTTGGATTTTGAGAGGGAAGGTTGCAGGAAAGGAAAATAATTTTTCCCTAATATTATTTTATTTAACAATGAAACGACTTCTTTGTTTTGCGTCGCAAAATCTGGTATCTCGTGCGGAATTTGGGTGTCAATTATTTTATAAAATAATAAAAATCGATGTCTCTTGTCTCAACTTGATTCAATCACAACATTTGGGAGTTTTGCTGATCGATTGGCGATTCGACCGTTGGGAGATCGTTCGCACGCGGTAAAAAGTCTATTTCCCGGGGGAAAACCTATACGCATGCCGGGATTCTCGGAAAAATCCTCAAAAAGTCATTGACGCTGGAAGTCAATGGAAGTAGAAACTAGAGAGCATTTTGTGCGCGTTTGTGTTGCCTAGTACCTTGTAAAGTATAAAATAATATAGTCAAGTTTTCATTCTAACCACATAAAAATAAAAATTTTAAAAGAATTTAATTTTTAACTGAAATTAATGAAATTTTTTTCTACATCTCTCTCCGTAATATCCTCTATATCTGTACCAAATTTTATCAAAATCGCTTCATTAGTTTTTGTGTGTAGCGCGAAAATATAAACAAACCGATCAACATTTTAATTTCCTGTCACTAAACAGACAGACAGACAGACAAAACTTCTTTAAATTAATTTTTTGCGATCAGTATCATTTCCAAAGTATAGTATACGATTCAGTACGAGTTCGATCAGAAACTTTTATCCCAAGTTCCTCGAATCTTCAGTTTCCAAAGTTTTAATTCTCATCCTCGCGGATTTTGTCACGTGATTCCCTCCTTCACGCCGAAAACTTTTTCATGCTTACCCCTATCCGGTGTTACCAGGATCTTTTTGTCGAGCCCATCAATCGTCAGATTTCCTCAATTCCTTTCGAGCCTGCACAAAAAGAAAAAATTCGCAACCAATAAAGAAATCAATTCTAAAGGATATATATACAATAAAATCGACGACAAGAATATATTTGAAACAGCGCTTGAAAAAGGTCTGCTTTTTAAGCTCGTTAGCTCGCGAATTTCCGCGAAATATTCGTATATATATGATCCTGATGTTCAGGGTAGACCCATACCAAAGTTTGTTACCGAACGTATGTATAGCTTTAAAAATTGTTGGTATAATTGGCAGAGAAAGAGAGAGAAGGACGGGGGCGTACGCAGGGGTATAGGAAAGAGGCTTATGAGCGGGGGAACTCCGAACATTAGGATGGTAATATTCGTGGCTCTTTACTGCATATTGCTGCAGTTTCATATTTCAAATCCGCGACTGTGGCAGAGGTGGCAGCGGTAACGAGTGTGCCGGAGAGGAAAGAGAGGGGGGGGGGTGAGGAAGGGTGGAGGCACAGAGGAGAATGACAAGAAGAGGAAAGGGAAAGGATCGGAGGAAAAGGTGAGAGGCGAGACCGGGGGAAGCGCCACAGGGAAATCGTTTCGCGGTTGGCTAAACGACTAAGCTTCGCTGCTACTTTTCTTCCTTCTTCTCGTCTCTCCCTTGTACCCTTTTTTCGCGTGTGTCTCGCATTAACGCTCCTTCGAGCTTTTCCCAACTTATACCGTGCGGAGAACAAAGACGAGAAGAAAGGAAAAAGCGACCGGAGCAAAAAACGTCCCGGAAATGCGCCCCGGGAGGCTCATTGCAATAAAAATGAGAGATGAAAGCGGAACGTTTCTTAACAAAAATTGCAAAAACAATGTCGTCCGCGTCGCTTGTTACGAACGTGCATTCGTTCGCGCGAAAAAAAACTTCAGGCTGCGCGCAAGCCTCGCGACTCTTTGAAAAATTATTCTCCGTTCCGTGCATTCTTAAGATCGACCCTCTCATTCGTGAATTGGCTCTTATTCTTTTGAATTCACCACCACGCCGGTGAAAATTCGCACGGAAAATTTTTCATTTTATTCTAATTAGCTGCAATTTTAATCAAATTATGCTGATTTTTCAACCGTAAATTAGACGATGGTGAAAATTAGCTCCTCATAATTGTTTGCTATTTATATAACATGTTTTAATTTCATATAAATGATATGCGATAAATGAGGGAAAAATATATTTCGAAAACGTTTTTTACGAAATTAAAAAATTAAACGTATAATCGTGAAAGAAAATGCTCAAGATCGTAGACTTAAAAATAGTCAATTAAACGTAAGCCGGTTCATATACAAGAGGTTTTTAATTTCCCGCTCCGCTGGTTGAGAAATTCGAATAATTTATCGCTCTTCCGCTCGTTCTTTCTCCCTCACAGGGGAGCCCCAATGCCCGATCGCATTTCCGATAAAGTCTGTCGAAGGAAGGAAAAAAGTGAAGCCGTTGAATTTTCCAACCTTAATGCGAACCGTTCCACAGAAATCGGTATGTATGAAGGTAAAAAAGATGGCGGATGACATAGCTCCGAGGTAAAATCCGCAAAATGGATTTACCAGTCTGAATAAAAGCTATCTTTTCTTCTCTCCCTTCTATTTATTCACTTCGCAGTATTATTTACATTTATCCATACGTTTTACATTTTTGAAAAGAATACACATCCCTTGCTAAGGAAAGAGATGTGCATAGCTTTTATTTATTTATTTTTTTTCATTCTTTTTTTATCTCGCAAAAAAGAAAATTTAATTGAAACAGAGTTCCTGAATAAAAATGTTGAAAACGGCTCGAATTTCCGAAAGCTGATAATAGCAGCCTGCAAAAAACAATCTTTAAAAATGCATGGTCGAGATAAAAACAGCTAGAAAACAGGAAATGCGGTAGACTTTATCGACTCTAATTAAACGAAGTAATAAAAAAATCGATAAAATACATAAATTCACAATTTTTTCTTTTCTCTCTTCTATTTTCATTCACGCCCTTCTGTTTATTTATATATACATATTAATCCATACACATTTGTTTCATTATTTTCTCTCACAAATCCAAAAATAAAAATTTAATTAAATTCGAGTTTATAATATATATAACTATATTATTCATCGTTCTGTCGATAAATTTCACAATATTTTTTACACATAAATGCATACATTGTATATTTTTGAAAAAAGTAAAGATATTTTTTCGAAAATCAAAAAATTACATATATCTTTTTCTCCCACAATATTAAAAATTTAATGAAAAAAAGTGTTGCTGGATAACAAAAAGTAGATAAAGGCTCAAGTTTCGAAATTGCAATTCATTAAAAGTGATGACCGTAAATAATTAATAAAAAAATATTCAGGTAAAATAATAGCAGGAAGCAGGAAATTCGACGGACCCTATGTTATCCCCGGGAAAATCCTCACGCTAATTGGACGAAAATGTTTAAAAAATCAATAAAATACATCGGAAGGCAGACAAAATGAAAACGGAGTAAAAATATAGAGGATAATGAGCGGAAGGAAGGAAGAAAGAGGGTGAAAGGGGAAGGGAAGAAGAGCTTTCCTGCCCCGAAAAGTTTCACGAGGTCGAGATTCTCGTACGGATTCTCTTTTTCTCAATCTCGCTGTCTCGCTCTCTGTAAATTTTCCTCGATTAGCGCAATTTGGCGTGAGGCCGCGCCAGCAGGTAATTGCACGAGCGTGTGCGCCATACACACGAATATAAACTGAGTCGCCTCCGCCCTCCGTGCATTTAGCGAGAATCTACAGTCGTTGTTTCTCCTTCGGCCCCTTCCCTCTCCTCCCCCCTTCCCCTCGCCCCTCTTGCCATGCTCTGCTCTGCCCTCCGCGCATCCGAAGAGTTGCCGCCAATTAACTAAAAGTTCATTCGGAATCTCATCTACCCAGCTGCACAATATGGTCGCAACTTTGCTTTGTTTCGCCAGAAAGAATAAAGACCAGAAAAAATAATAATAGGGATGAAGAAAAAAAAAATAACGATTCAGACTCAAAGGCATATAATATACACGTGCGCAAGGGAAAATGCGAGAGATCCGACAGAACTGTCACTCCGCTCTTTCAGAAAAAAGTAACATTATATTATGCCCGACCACCCTCTGAAAATGAGTGATACACACGCCGAGAAGATAAACTTCCGTGTGTCTTTTTTTCGTGTACGCTTTTCCTTTTGCTTCAATCGCCCGGTATTCGAATAAGGCAATACTTTTATTGCTTCACATTTAACCATTAAAATATGGTCTCTCTGTCATAGTCAAATCCAAAAGGTTCTTCTGTTTTTATGACTTTTTATCTGACGTTCGACGTTTGAATTTAAACTCACAGGCCAGAAATACCACGTATATTTGGTATATAATTAATAAATTTTTTAAGTTATATAGATTTATTTAAAAAACTATACAATGTTTTTTCTAAATTGTATAAAAATCTCTACAAATCTCTGAAAATTATCATTTTAACACGTGTTCTTATAGAAAGTGTACGAAAAAATGTGATATGTATAATTATATATACCTAGACTTCTGTAGGGCGAAACGTTCCAAAATTTAGTAAACGCGTGTATACATATGAAATTAAAGAAAACTTATGCACAAAATGTATAAATATTATTTTCAAAAATGTATTTATAATATAAAAAAAGGAGTACACTGAGAAAAAATGTTGATTGAATCTACTAAAATTTTGTTGATTCAATAAATATTGGTTGAATCAACTGAAATTTTGTTGATTCAACCAAATTTTAGTAGATACAATCAACATTTTTTCTCAGTATATATAAATACATACAGTATAGAACGACTTAAACATCACGTTAAGTAGGAGATGAAAAAAAAAACATGGATAAAATTTTGGTAATAAATCATTTAAATTGCTCCGAGAAAAAAAAAAAATTCTTCAAAGTCGATTTTTTTCGAGACGAGCGTTGGCAAAATAGCGTAATGTTGTACATGTTGGTTTAATCGCGGAGCACGCGAGATACTTCACTCGTGGCAGCAGGTATTTTATCAGATCGGGGAGAGAAGCGCGATTTGGTCTTCTTTCACGTTTCTCATTTCCGGCGGTGAGGGTATCTACGTAACTCGGGGAGACTCGACATCGATTTTGCTGTCTCACTTTCGAAGAAGGGTGCATTTAACTTCTTCCTTATCGGTGCTCTCGGCGCTGGTCACGCGCGTCTCCTTCACGATTCGTCAGTCGGCAAGCCGCAGTCCGGGAAACTTTATTTCCCGAGGAATCGGATGTACCCGGCTTCCGTTTCGGCCGCAATACAGAAATAAATATATAAATGTAGAAACGAGGGTAATAAAACGAAGAGAAATATCTCTGGGTTGGGAGGAAACAGTCGAGCCGGAGCGTCAAATTTCCGACGTCGCTTTCACTCTCCTCTTTGAAGTCTGCGGAAATTAAGAACCTTTTCACCCCGTTACGAGATACGACAAAAAATCTTACAGCGATGAGGGATCTGTGAAGAATTTTGCGGTGACGTGCGCGTACACCGTGAAAAAAAAAATCACAATGAAACGAAGCGTTAAAACCGGAGTGGATGAAAAGCTTCGGTGGACCGAGCTGACAGTGTTTGTCAGCAAAAAATTATGGCAAACTCGAAAAAACAACAACAATGAGGGGGAAAAAAGGCGAGGCGAGAAATAAAAAAAAAGTGACTCGCGACTAGTAAAAAATAAATGAGTAAATAAAAAAGAGAGTGAGGGAGAAGCTCGATTGTGGTACACGTCGAGTAGGACGTGAGCACAATGGAAACGTATTAAATGCAACAACAGAGCGAAGCGGCAGCTGGCATTATAGCGACCGAGTGTTCTCTCGGCGTCTTGGTTAAAATAAAAAAAGAGGAGGAGGAGGAGGGACGAGGACGAAGAAAAAAGAAGAGGAGCGTAAAACCGATGCTGAGAAAAGAAAAATGCGTCTGGGCTGAAAGGAAGCAGGGCTCTCATGACTCTCGCGCTTTTCCCTTTTGTAAGCGCACCACTCTCTTTCTATATTTTTTTCACCTTCGCCCAGACTTCCCTTCGCCCTTTCTTCCCGCCTCGAGAACATCACGAGGCGCTCCGAGTGATCGTCATTGTTCTTACAAAGCGCCAACTATTTTTTATTTCGCTACAACTACCGGAAGGAAAAGAGAGGAAAAAAATGGCTATTTTTTTAGCTGAGCTCACGACAAAACGGAATAATTGCTCGAACGAAAGTCCTTTGTCCAGAAGAAAATCATTTCATTTCAGCTCTTGAAATGTTGAGCGAATTAAAAAAAAAATATCTATATTTGTTTTTATTTGTTAGCCGGAAGGAACGTAAATGGCTGATTCGTGGAAGAGAAATATGCTCGTCGAACCAGTCCAAGTTTTCGCGTGTTTACCCGTCAGCATTTTATTAACAAGATGCTGATGGAGGGGTGGCTGGCAGATTCGTGAAAACGTTGAATCTCCATGGAGAAGTTTCAACGAGCGATTTCCCTCTTTTGGCGACTTCCTTGAGTTGCATCTTAAGCAAATAACAAACCTAATGAAGACACCCCTTTGCCTCGAGCCTCTGTATTGATATTAGCTGGTTGTGTGCGCGATGTACGTTATCGTCGTGTGTGCCGAAGCACTCAATTTCCTTCAATTACGAATAAATGTTTGTGATCCTTCGAGACCTTTTGGCCTATGACTATTCAAAACATCTTGTCCATTCAAGAACATCTTATTATCCAAATTAATAAATACCGTGTTATTTTAACGATTTTTTCACGAAAACTATTCTCTTAATTCTTCTTCACGTTTAAGAAGACACTACCAAGAGATGGGAAATTTTTAATAAATAAGAGTTTTAAGGTAGTTTGGTCATCAGTTGGTTAGAGTCAAGTGAATGACTAAATCGAAAAAATATGTAAATTACGTTATTCGTGTTAAAAAATTGTTCTATTAACTTTATAATAACTTTCAATGTATCAAATGTATCGATAACGATTTATTTATATAAAGTATATATTGAGAAAAGAAGATATTAAAACATCAGGTCATCAACGACTCGAGAGTAACTCTCGGGAAGGGAATTTGTCAAAATTGCCACCTGTCAACCTGTCGAAATTACTTGACTTGGCGATTGTTGATTGTTGGATATAGTTTGAAGCTCAAAAAAACCATAGTCATATCATTATAGTATTTTAAAAAATACGATTGTTGATTGTTGGATATAGTTTGAAGCTCAAAAAACCATAGTCATATCATTATAGTATTTTAAAAATAAGTTATATGAAAAAGAGCTTGAATTTTCATCAATTGATCGATTTACCCAATGACTTTAACTTGAGGTAAAAAGGTTATTTGTAATTTGAATGGGAATGAAAAGGCTGTCGAGTGAATGAGTCGAGTCGGACGCATGATCGAATAAAGTTCTGAGCTCGGTGGTCGTAGGACAGCTCAAAGAGTTATTAAAGTTGTAGGCTTTTCGGAGTGGAAGCACTCCAAGTAAGCTCGCAGAGACGATCCGTGTCATCGGGTCTCCGGTGACACGGTGACAGCGAGAGATTCGACTTTTTACGATTCGGATGAGACCGAGGCGAATCCTTCATTTTTTTTTTATTGCACGAGGGAATCGTGACGTGAAGGGTAAAAAAGGATAAAAAAGGGTAAGTCTCGTTGTTGAATCTTGCAACTCCATTTCGCGGTGATGTAAACTCTCATCTCAAACTTTTACGACGAGGAAAACTCTCCGTACCGACTCGTCTGAGGCGTACAGATTTTCCAAGCACATCCTTCCAAGTATTATGCAAAAATTCGATCAAATTCACCTCGTCATCTCTTATACTTTCTCTATAAGAAAAAAAAGAAGAGGAGTAGAAATTGTGTGAGAACTTTTGTTCAAGAGCTTTTAACCGCAGAAGCGTCTGCATGCAACGATCGAATTTTTCTCAGCTCGCAAGGACGCTGATTGAGGAATGACTGTGTAAAGAATTTCGTGAAATCTTCTTTTATTACCCTTTTCTGCCTTTTACTGTTACAAAAGAACCACAAAACTAAAGGGCAACAATTAAATTGAGGTTAAAAAAATAACGTGTGTCCCGCCGGATATTGGACAATTACCTCGGAATGTCGCGGTACACGAAGAGAGCAAAATTCTATTTTAACACTCGGTATTATAATAATTATCCTTTCGCGATATTGCCACAGCGAATTAACATCGGACTCGGGGAATCCGGACGTAATGCACGCATAGATAGTCAGACTGGCCTCTTTCCATGTTCACAAGCAACTTTCTCTCTCTCTCTCTCTCTCGCCCGGAGGGGGAGCAGTGCAAAAGGGGATTGCTTCAACGGTAGCTTTTATCCCCTCTCATCTCTTTTCTCTTACACACTTGGTTCCGACTGTGAGCCGTAGCTCCAGTCCGCACTTCGACGAATATAGGTCAAAGACTTGTGTACGCCCACAGTCGAGTCCTCGTTAATGAAACTTCAGTCGTTTTCATATATACCCTTGCAAAACCGTCAAAAGCAAATCCCTCTCGACTAATTTTTCATCACTCGGGCAAGTTATTTTATCACCTTTCCTCCCCTATTTATTTAGTTCATTAAGGGCGTCTGAACATCAGTTTTTAAACTATAAAAACTGAATTCATTTCTGGAATGTCGTTTTCAAATATATTATGTGAAAAAATCGTTGAGACGAGTTATCAAAAATTTGACAATTGCCAGGATTTAGGATTGCTTGTTCCTATGAAATATTCGATCACTCGTTCAGAATACAGATTTAAAATTTTTGTTCAATTTTCTTATTTGAATATTTGAACAATATAAAAATTTAGCAACTCTTTTAACAAAAAAGTATTACTTAATCTTTATAAAATCTTTATTTAATCTTTATAAAGCGTATCAATACTTTTTTATCGTCTTATTTTATTTCTAATTATTGCTAGTTTGCATTTTTACACAGATATAAAAATATAGTAGATCTCTCTATTTATTAAAGACATCACTATAATATGAAAATTATAGTAATAAACATATCTTAATTGGATCCTATTCTGAATATACTTTCTTTGACTATAAAAATATATTTAATCCTATAATTCAAATAATGTTGTTTAATACTAACATTATTTATGAAGTATTGTATTATTTGTCATGATTTATTGTCAAGAGCTAAGACAAACATTGATAAACCGTTACGTATGCACACACGTTGGAAATAAATAACAGTAACAATATTTAATTACAAAATAATTATATAGTTAGTGTAGTTGTAAATTTATGCATGGTATAACAAATAAATATTATATCTATTAGCATGGATTTCTCTCGGTGAAAATGAAAAAAAAAACAGGATTATTGTCTAATTCTTGAACGTCGATGTGGCGGATTATTATTGACGTTTTAAGCGAGTTAAGAAAAATGTGACTGTACGGCGAATCGTTTCCACCCCTGTATCAAATTCGGAGTTGTCGTTGTGTCGGCGCACACGAGGAGGGCGCTCTCGCATCAGCTCCGACGTAACGGTTCTCCATTTGCATACACCCCGTTCGTTCCGTGCCAACCGAGGTGGAAAAAGCAAAAGAGGGCGCACCCACGCTTGCCCGCCGATAGGACGCAGCATATTTTCTTTTTTTTTTCCTTCACTTTTTTCACGTGTCGCTCCCGTGCCTGTTCCTCCCTCTTTTTTTTTCATTTTTACTCCCTCTACTCTCACTCCCGTTTTTGCCTCGATGAGTTTATTTCTCCGCAAAGCGCGATATTTATATTTTCTGAATGTTCTTTAATCGTCGCGAGTGCTGCCGATTGATCGATTTTTAGCCGACAGTCGCGAGCGCCCGACGGACGGATTTTTTTTTTATTTCGGCAGGGCGAAGGATCAGAAAAGCGAAGAGTGAAATATCAGGGTGCGAGAGATCCTGCTCGGAGTCTATATATACTGCTTCGTCGGAGGAGCGTTCGCTCAAATTGAATGCGATTGTTCACTCCCTTATTTCGGGGAAATCCCGGGAGAGAAATAACTCTCCGGAGTCTCCCAGTTTCTCATCTCTTTCGGCATCTATACGTCGTGCGCGAGATCTCTTTATATCCCGAGACGTTTTTCTTGATCCGGTGCTAGCTGCTCGATCGCCCCGCCGTCGATCCTCTGCGCTCCCATTTTGCTTTTCCTGACTCGGCCGGCCCGCACGAGTGCAAACCCGTGTTTACATTCGACCCTCGATCCGAGGATTCAACTTAACGTTACCTTTCTATAAGGATTCCCGCGCCTTTTCTCCGCCTCATCTTCTTTTCTCGATCTTCGTGAACGAGGCTCAACGAGACTCTCCAACGTCCGAAAACTCGATTCGTCCTTTCCGTCCTCTGCCTTTCGACCGTTTTCTTAATTCAGGACCGAGATTTTTATTAGCTCTCTCTCCTGTCTTTTTCCGTCCCTTTACTTCCGGCTGACATTTTAAATTCCACCAAGGACACCTTTCAAATGCTTACTCTCTCTCTCACACACTTTCCACGTGGTTCCCACATCTCACGTATTTTCGTACCAGATACCTATATTTGAACTTACTCTTTACGGCGAATCGCCGGAGAGTTTCCCAATCGGGTCGAAAAGATTTTATTATCGGACCTCGCTCATCGCGTAAAATCGTAAAATTTGGATCTCCCTTTTTTTTGTTTCTCTTTTATTCCGGTGGAATCGATAGAAGGTGTACGAGAATAAAAAATGTACACCCTAAAAAATGTACATTCTGAGAGAATATGCCCTGTAAAAAAAAAGTATACCCTGCAAGACTGGACAAAAAAAATTTAATCATTCGTTTGATCTTTTTAAAATCTTGCTTTTTTTATATGAGTAATTTGAATGAATTTTTATTAATTTATTAGATAGGGAATTCAACAGTTTTTAATACCTTGAGAGCTTTTTCATTAAAAAAACGTTTAAATCATATGGAAATAAAAAAATATACCCTATAAAATATGGATTGTATAAATACAAAAGTACATTGCAAAACGATAAAAAAAAATTTGTTAAATCATCTTTTGATTGATAAAATCCTCGCTTTATTTTTACATAAATATTTTAATTAACGTCGTCTAGTCTTTTTTTATTATTATTCGGAAATTTTAGTGAATTTTTTTATCAGTTTCGACTTGATTTCTTTTATCATAAAAATCATGAGAAAGAAATAGAGAGGGAGAAAAACGAATTTTACATTTTTCATAACCCCTCGTGAGCGTGCAAAAAAAAACTTTTAGATCGATAGAATATACAAGAATAAAAAATGTATACTATAAAAAATGTACATTTCACAAAAGTTTATGGGTCGTAAAAATAAATAAAAAATGTGCATCGTATAGCACTAAAAAAAATGTCAAATTATACTTCTGATATTTCTGAGTAGCTGCTTTTATATAATTTTCACCGGATGCTACCAATCGTTATTTCCGGACTATCTCGAAATTTCAGTATGTTTCCAGCAATTCAGAGTCGAGAGGACTCAGCGGTTTATCGTCGAGAATGTGAAAGAGAGAGAGAGAGAGAGCTAACAACGAATTTTACATTTTTCACAGCCTCATGAGCATTTTGAAGGAAAAAGAGAAAGAAAAAAATGAAAATAAATCTGCACGGGAAAGCGAGCAGAGTGGTAGAACTTACATTGCCAGGGGTCCGGCAATATTTTCACGTGCGCATAAAAAGAGTAAGAGCAGGCGCAAGAGAGAGAGAGAAAAAGAGAGAAAGAGACGTTACCCATGCAGGTGAGGATTTTATCTGAGTTACGAGCGAGTCCGTAACGAAAGAATGAAAGGGAACGGAGAAAGCAGAGAGCATCTACCGAATGAGACAGAGGAAACGCGGCAGAGGAGAGAGAAGAAAAAAAAAGAGAGGAATAAGGCGCGAAGAAGAGAGAAAAGCGGAGGGAGAAACGAGGACTGGAAAGACATCCGGCAAGGACGTAGCCACTCGTGAAAGCTTCTCGGCGTGTTTGTCTTCCGTTTGAAATGAAGTCGCACACCGAGAAGCTTGTGTATATCTGGCAAGCGGAGCTTTTACCATCCCGCAGCACAGATGCGGAGGATCCTCTCTCGCCTGCCCCGGACTCGCGCTGTCCCACGGAAGCAACCACCGCACTTGGACCAACAAAGACACGACAGCGTGGAAAAGGTGCGAGACGGCCGTACGTACAGATTCTACTCTTATACGCGAGATCTTCCTCGACGATGTTGCACGGGTCGCTTTTTCGAAACTAGCCACAAACTACTCGGCGCTATACACATTTTTCGTATACGCAACAACTATACAATTTATTAGCGCTTCGAAATAAATTTTATCCTTGTGCGATTCTCTTCTTTTCCTCTCTCCAATATTTTATCTTCTCTCGACGATTATTTGAAAATTCGTCTTCAGCGACCGAGTATACGAATCTCGCTCTGGAGCCTCGATTCGAATTGGAATTCACCCCCGCACCCTCCGGAGTAATGTCCCCGAGGGGGAGAGGAAAATGCGAAATAAATTCGGGAGACGAGGGTGTCGAGCAGCATCGGGGATGCGAGAGAATGATAAAATGAATATGCATTCTCAGGAAAGAAAAGATCCCCCGGTTTCGCTGAGAATTATACATAACACCGGTTCTCACTCTCTCTCTCTCTCTCTCTCTCTCTCTCTCTCTCATGCACACACAAACCCACACAAACTTCGTGATAAAAATGCGCAAACACTAAAAAATCCAGATATATACACGTATTTCGTACCGACAGAGAAATTTTAATAGTATATTACGCACCTAGGGCGGTAAAGTAAGAAAGGTCTCAGATCACATGCAATTGTCGTCCGAGGCGAAGCCGAGGTCGACAAACATGTGA
>JAPYYW010001869.1:0-24898 GCA_030522545.1 Cremastinae sp. A BG-2022a | reverse complement strand
CTTTTTTAAAATGTCAGTGCGGATGTATCCTATATTTAAAAAAGATGAAACCTCTAATCAATTAATCGGAATAGAGTGCATTATGCGAAGTTGCATGAATTTCTAAACAATTTTGTGAATTTTTCAAGGAATTTGGATTTATTTTCAAAAATCTTCAAAGAGCTGTAATTTTCGAAATAATTGAGGTATTGATCTGATTCTTGCGCCAATCGCTTTGTATCGCGAAAATTTTCAAGAATGACTCATGATAAAGTCGATTTAATCAATACACAGACAAAATATGGATATATTTGCAACAAAAATAATTTTTTAATATTTTAAACAAATCAAAGTGCCTTTATAAATTTTTAGTAGAATACAAAAAGATGATTGGAAAATAAAAAAAAACTAGTAGTGTCTTCTGAAGGTGAATATTGTATACGAGGTTGAATTTTTGTTGCTCCTGGCAGAGGATGCTTGACGGAACCCGCTTCGGAATTGGATCTGGCCTGGTCCGGCTACGTCGAGACAGTCGAACGTCTCGTTGTCGCGGTGGACGGTAGAACGGATCCTCTCGGTCTCAACGCCGAGAAGGCGGTCCGACAGCTCGACACCCGCATCTCGGACGCCATTATGCACGCTATGGAGAACGGACCGAGCCTCGAAGAAAAAGTTAGTTCGAAAATATAATTTCATTATCATCTCATCTGAAACAAAAAATCTCATTCCAAAACAGAACAATATTTTATTTAATAATCATTTATAATTGCGCTGCTTTTTTTCAAAAAATGACTAAACATTTTTTAAAATGAAATATACTATCAATAAACGATAATGGCCATTGTAAATCGTCTTATTGTTAAAAAATCGATATTGCTAGTTTAAAATGTTCTGAGGTGGATTGAAATTTTTTTTTTTCAGGAAAAAAAAGATCTTATTTGGGTATACGGCCTTATTTTTTCACATATTAGCAGTAATATAATAGTAAAAATATTGATTAAAATCGCGATGTTGAGAGAACGATTTACGAGTCGACAAATTAACAAAAATTAACAGCGAGCTCAGAGATAAATTGTGCAATATTCGGTGGGCGTTATCGCAGGTGAGCTTTCACGCTCGTTAAAAAACAGTGAAGCGAATGAGAGCGGAATTTGACCCTTTTTCATACTTTTTAGTGCTTTTTTTATCGTGTATTTGGTCCCACGAGCTCCTCGAGATTCCAACGGGCCGGCGAGAGTGGGAAAATGCACTTCGTTAATTTCGCTAGCACGCGACGCGTCTTACGTTCAAAGAAGTTATTCGTCTCGTTTCTGTTTTTTTTCTCCTTTTCCGTTATTTTTTTTCCATTGTCACTCTCAGTTAGCGCGTATTTGGGACAATAAATGCACGCATCGGAACCACGTAATTTTTAATTCGCATCAATTAAAAGAGTCACGAAACGCAAGCGCTCGCCCGCGAGACCGGAACACGTGTTCTCTATATACCAATCCCCGATGCGTTATTTCGAGAGTAACAATAATGAGGCCACGGAGATTGCGACACACTATACCGCACGGACACAACTCTGCTTCTTTCTCTCTTCGCCGGACTGTTTTTTCTGCTACTTTTCACTCTTAATCTACCAACCGATACATTTCACTCTATTTTTCAATACCGCACTATTTCTGATGCCATTTTTTACTTTCATTTTTTTTCTCTTTCAATAAACTTTGCATTTTTCTTTTATTTCAACGTGATTTAACGATATTTAACGAGCTATCTGGTCAAGTTTGAAACTAGAACCTGGATTTAAATGAATTATCATTCAAATATATTATCAATTTGAACTGACATTTATTGACTTTTCAATAGTTTTTTCATTTAAATAATTAATTCGCTGTTGAGGTAATTTTTATTATTTTCTTGCTCATTTGATTGAAAAAAAATTATTTAATATTGTAGTTAAAGTTAAAAAATCCACGGGAGCAAAGTCATTGGCGTACACCTTATTCGCTAGAAATACACATATACATAGATATCAGGTAAAAGAAACGACTATTTTTTTTCTTGCGGAAATACGTTTAATATACTTTCACGAAGGATGAAAAAAGATGCTGCACCAAATTTCAGCGTTATTAAAATTTTTTAGAGGTCACTATTGTAATTTTTCATTTTCCATTTAAACATTGCACTTTTTTTTCTTCATTAAAAATATTGTACTTAATGTAACTGCAATTCCACAACATATTTTTGTCGAAAATTGGAAAGTCTATGAAAAAAAATCTCTTGTAATTTTTCAATACATTAACTCCTCAAAAATGTATTCATAGTTTTATATTTGAAATTATGTTAATCCTCAAAGGTCGCATATAGGGTCGTTCACGTTCTCGCACATTTTCCATGCGAGTTTGAGCGCTTTAAGGTGGCTCATCAATGAATTAGAAAATGGGAGATTTTTATGAAATTTGGAGAGGATATTATTTGGAGCATGACAAACAATATCTCAAAAATTCAAGTTCAGTTGCCGAACAAATTTTTATAAACATGAGCTTTAAGGGAGTTCGTCAAATTATCACTGGATATTGTATGATATCTTTTGAAAAAAACAAAAGTGGGAAATGTTATTGAAAATTGAAATACTAAGAGATAACATTTTAAAATTTCTATTGATACCAGAAAAATAGGGTGTTACCGAGCATTTTTTTAAAATTCAATTAGAAAGTGACTTTGTGAACGAGTCTCAAAAATAACTCGTCTGTCATTATTACTGTTATTATATTACTGTTTTTGTAATAAACTATGGATAAAATATGTAAAGAACATTCAAAATTCATAATTTTTATTTAGAAGTAGTTTTTTTTTAATCCTGATGTATTTAATGGTTTTTTTTCATGTTACGATTTTGACTAGCATTGTCACTGATGAGCCACCTTAAAATTGCATTTCATGATTCCAATAACGAAATTTTGTTCTCCGTGAAAATATTTAGAATTTTATACGTAGTGAATTCTCCAAAAATGTTTAACATACGCACGTGCATATTACGTCAAGAAGGTTAACACGTTAAGTGCGTTACGAGCTGGTTTCGAGTTGTATTAGACTTGTGCGTGGTGCGGTAGCTATAAAATGTGATTAAAATAAATCAGTATAGGTAGAATCAGTAAATATATAATAGGCACTAAATAAAAATCATTTTACAACTATTACTGTCTTGTACTGCACCAGGGGAAAATCTGTAACAAATCCAAAATGAGATGCAAATCACTGTGCGTAAGTTTTTAAAATGAAGTCCCGCAGCGAAGGTAGTGTTAATAAAAATTTTAAACGAAGTCTTGAATGAACGGTGCCGCTGCAACGATCTTAAATTCGAAATAGCTGTGTGCTCGTTTCTGCATCGGCGAGTTTGGCGTTGCCGGTTCTTGGGTGCAGAATACACGCTCGTTCGGAGAATCTCATCGAGTCCAGTTTCGCGATGAGGTTCGATACAACACAGAGAGAGAGAGAGAGAGAGAGAGAGAGAGAGAGGGAAAAAGAGAAGATCTCGCGAAGCCGGGGGCGCGCGTGGGCCTCTTAATTAAAAGTTTCACACGGTTCGTTCGGCGCGCGGAGGCGCGTGAGAGGACCCCGGGCGACACCGTACCCGAGAACCCGATGTAACCAACACACGCCCGTGTCGACCCGTCTTACTTCGGTCAGCCTTCAAAACTTGTCAGGACCTGTGCGAAAAATCGATGGAAAAATTCCTATCCGCACCCAAAAATACACGTTTTACTTCAATCTTAAGGATTTTTTTAGCCAAGCTGAATACTTTTTTGCGATCTTTAGTTTTTGAAACGTATACACATACTGCAAATGAGAAATTCTAAATAAAATTTTTATTTTTTTAGAGTATTTATTTTTATCATAAAGAATAATCAAGGTCGTCGATCTTTTTTAAGACGTCAATTTTACATTGTATGTACAATTGAAAAATGTTCAACCTAATTCATTTTTCGAGGTAGCTGTCAAAAATAAAAATGTCAATATTATATATCAGATTTTTTGCTAAAAAGGATTCACCCTTTCGAATTTGAAATTTCTTTTACTATTATTAAAAAATATCTTAAACTTGAGAGATTTTTTTTCGTTCGAAGGCAATTTTGAATTCGACTGTAGCGTGCGAGACAAGAACCTCAGGAATTTCGATAAATATCGCGAGTCCGAATAATCGTTGAAAAGCAGTAGGAGCCCGAAATAAATTCGAATAAAATTGCGAAAAAGAAGCGTATGGCGTTTTGTGTCGGTTCGTCTCGTTTATTCCCGCCGTCACGTACCGGGGGCGAAATTCTCGCGATTCGGAACGATGAGGAGGAGGTCCGAGCCGGTGACTCGGAAGTCCTTTTCTCGATCGAGAAAAGCGATATCGGGCGCAAACGACGCGCGTCCGGCGATACTCGCTGCTCTCATGACTCGCGTTTCGACACTCGAGAATAATCGAATGGGAATCGGCAGGACCGTTTTCGCTCTCGGATTCGCGGACAAAGAAGGCCAGGACGGCCATTTTTTCGTTTCTTTTTCCTTATTTTTATATTATTTTTTTCTTTCGCCGCGCTCTTTCATTCGCCGCTTTTTGTCCTTTTTTCTGAAATTCCTCTTCTTATTTTTATTTCGTTTTGCGGGCGCCTCTCTTTCCGGAGCTCGCACGGTGTGTCCCCCGAAACCTGTTCGTGCCCGAGAGCTTTCTTACTCCTTCTCTCCCTCTCATTCTTTCTCGCTCTGTCCCCCGGGCCACGATGAGAGGCGACTCGAAAAACGCAGTGGCATTCCCCCGAGCCCGAAACACACCGGGATCCGAAATATCGGTGACGAAAGAGCCCGATCTTGTAAACGAGGAATCGTTCGGTTGCATTTAGTCCCGATAAAAGACGCAGCGGACGCGATTACCCAAAAAAAAAGAATCGCGCACGAGATAAAAAAATGAAACAAAAATACAAAAAACGAATAAAAACGTACGGATATATTGTATGTAGCGAATCGGATGAAAACTATAGACGGCCTAAAATTCAAAACTACATTTTTCGAATGATGCGGAGAAAAATATGCGAGAAATGAAGATAAAACGGGGAGAACGAAAAAATTCGGGTCGCGTTGAAATAAAATACGATATGTGAGTAATATAATAGATTTTGCCTAAAGTGACAATAAGTACACCAATTATTGTTCGATTTAAATATATTTTTTAAATTAAGCGTATTATGCTTGGAATAGGAGTTTATATAATAAAATATATTTAGTTCTCCCGCTTTAGAATTTTTTTTATGATTTAAGGATGTATGCCCAGTCAAAACCGCAGTACATCTATTTGTTTTTTCAAGCTGTTTGTTATGCGCAAACGATAATGGCAATAAATTTTATTGTGCAGTTAGTGATTTAAAGAATAAAGATAGTGTAAATATGAATAAATTTCTACAGTGTGAAATAATATTAAGATCTGATTTGACTACTCGAGACAGAGACATTTTGTCTAGCCAGCCAATGACAACAATGCAATTTCAAATGCCCTGGACACGAGAAAATTCAATCAAGAATATGCAACGATGGATTTTTTCTTTCGTAGAAAGATCGAGAATAAAATATTGTTATATAGAAAATACTTTTTCTATTTAGCTACCTTATATAGAACATACCAATTTTTCGCTCTTTCTTGCAATTTGATCGGCTTTCGGTTAAAGTTACACAGGGTTTGATGTAATCTTGAATGCTGTAATTATTTGCTTTAAATCAACTGTTAAGTTGTTTTTTTTATTTCAATTGATGTAAAATAACTTCTATTATTATAGATTTCAATCTCAACGAAAATTGTAATAATAAAAATAATGGGTATATATAAATATAAATGTGTATATATAAATATATATATATCCGATTCAGCGTATTTCAGTTTATTATCGATTTGAAATTTGCTAAAAGTTTAAATATATGTCAAATTTTGGGCATACATTCTTAAAGATTTGATCAGACATGTTTGCTCGTACTGAGACTCTTAAACCCTTGGAAATTTCAATTTGCGATATCTTTCCTTTCTCTTGACAAAATTAACTTTATTAGGGGTGATTCTTAAAGATTTGTGCAAAATGAAGCGAATGGCGTAGGAGTTACGTTGATTAGTCATTATTTAAAAAATGTTCGCACCTTGAAGATTTTTGAAAAAATCGAAAAGGGAACGCCCCTTCAAAAAATTTTTTGAATTTTTTTGTCGATTTTAAGAGCTTATATATTTAATCGGATCAAATTTCCCGTAAATAACGGAAACACTATTTATTGGGGGCATGCACAGTATACAAGAATTCATGTTGAAAAATTCAAAAAACTTATAAAAAAAATCTTGAAATTAACCCACTTTTGACACATGTAGGACAGGATCTAAATAAAATTGTATTTGTCTCTTTAATAATCGGTATAGGCAGTTGTCAGTTAAATATATATTGCAAAGTGCGTGTAAAATTGGAAAAACGTCCGTGGGCGATTCCTGGCTTATTTTTATTCGTGGAAAGGAGGTGATTCAGAGGGGCGAGGGAAAACACCTCGGGAGAAGAAAGATTGAAAGAAATACCGGAGACTTGTCGAAACGAGAGAAGAACAAGCGGCGGGAGGAGGGATAAGCGCGGGCGGGGGAAAAAGGGAGGAAGAGGCCTCAGAGCAGGGAAGAAAGGATGAATGACTGGGAAGATTGAGACTGCCGTGTGTCTGCGCTGCTGGCCCGTTGACGAAGCCTGCTCCGCCGCCGCGCCGATCTACCAGACAATGAGAGATTCTTTTCTCTCCCTTATCCCCTCTTATTCCCTCTATTTTTTCCTCCCGTCCCCTTCGGATCCCCCCTCCCCCCTCCCCCCCGGCGGTGCGGTTGGCCTCGCCAGGGGGGGTCCTCCGGCTCTCACGACCCGGAGTTACGATTCGACTAATAATTTCTCCCGCGGAACCACCGAAAAGTCTCTTTTGCTATACTTTGATTATCGCGCCGTCTCCGATATATGTCGGGACACACGCGCGCCAAACCCCGGCGATGAATTTGGCGCGAGGAAGAATGAAGTTCGGCCGAAGAAAAAAAAATACTTGTTATTCTCCCTCTCTCTTTTTTTCTATACCCGCAAAAATTCAGAAAGAAAGAGTGAAAAAGTTTCTCATCTCTCTCTCTCTCTTTGTCCTCGCTCGAACTTCATTCTTCCTCGCGCCATATATTCAAAGAGAGAGAGAGAGAGAGAAAAGTCCGTTCATCCTTTATTCATCTTCGTCTCCCTTTATTTCTTCTCTCTTTCTCTTTTCCCCGCTCATCTCCTCTCGGAACATTCTGCGTGCGTTACGTGTCTGCATTCCGTGTGGCCTTTGGCCTCTCATCGCCGATGCGCGAACAAGTTCGCCCCGGGGTGGTTCCCGCGCGCGAGACCGTGCGTGTCCGTTCCTGCCCAGGATCATCCGCATCAGGATCGTTAGATCGGACAATCTTTCCCCGCGCGCCGCGTACACGTGTATATATATATACGCTTATTCATCCTTGCCGGATTCTCTCGCTTATTTTACATACACCTCTCCTCGTCCTCCTCCTCCCCGTGTCTTATACATATACAATATTCGGCAAAAGTATTCGCGACTCCCTTCCCTCCCCCCCCTCCTCCCTGCAAACGTTGCCAAACACTCTCGAGGTCGCCAACATTTTTTTTTTCTTTTCTTCGGAATCTTATCTACCGAATTCCACAAATACTTCCTCGACGTGAAACAAATCATTCTCGAAATGCCACTTAATTTAAAGTTTTGTTTAAAATCAACTATTAGCGAAAACATGATTTTAAGAGCTTCCAGTAAAAGTATAATATCTGGTAATCGTCAAAATGTGATTTAAAAGTTAAGAAATATCTATTGCTATTCCACCACACGAGTGAAACAATTTATTTCTTTAGAAATTCTATCTTTTGAAAAGCAAATAAAAATCAACTATTATATAGTATAATCGCATTTTTATGAGCTCTTATTAAAAGCTTATATTATCTATTTAGAGTAATGGTTTTATTGTTAAAATGGGATTAAAATTGTCAAGCAAAATATTGCCACCAATATCAAAATTACTGAATTCAAAGATGAAAAGAAAAATCCGTCAATTTCGCATGACAAAATAAAAATGAAACGTGAACTCCTCGCATAAAAAGTAAAATTCTTTCGAATACTGTACTTCCAATCTCTCCCCAACAAAAATAAAATTGCAGCCAGATAAAAAAAGGTACGATAAACGAAAAAACCGAACGAAAGTTTGAGAATTGAAAAAAAAAAAAAAATTTGGAAGCGAGTGTACGCAAGATTAACAGTATAGATAACCGATAAATTCTCATATACATGCACGTTATGTACCGGAATCTCGTTTGTAACGCGGAGATTTGCCACACTCTGGCTGTTTCATAGGTGTGCGAATCGGTCGAGACGGCGAGAGAGAGAGAGAGAGAGTGAAAGAAAGGAGGGGTTTGGGGGAGGGGGAAAGGGCAGGAATAAAAAGGGCTGGACGGTGCCCTCGTCCTTCATTCTCCTCATTCTCCATATCCTCATTCTTCACTCGAGTTCCCCGATACTCATTATTATTCGCAGCAGTTCCCAGAGGGCCAGCGTGCGGAGAGAGAGAGAGAGAGAGCTCTGGAGAAGGAACAAAGTCTTTTTCGTTCTGGTCGCACGCCTTTATTTCTGCCTCTGTACCTCTCGCGGGACATCGATTTTTAGCCGAGAAAAGGCCACCACGCGAATTGTTCTTCTCTCTTTCCTCAATTCTTCCCCCCGACACCCCTGCTCTCCTCTTGCCGGCACTCCGATTCAGCGAAATTCCTCTCGTCCAATATTTTCGAGAAAGACAAATATTTTATTGGATTTTTGCTAGCAGCGTTTTTTTTACTCGACACTCGGATAACCTTCCGGATACTTGGACTTTTACCAATTTTTCACTTCTTTCTGCTTCTCGTTTAATAATAAATCGTTATATAAGAATTGAGTTGAATTTTTTTTTAAAACTTGCATCTTTTTTGGAATTTAAATAAAAATCTACATATATACGTGCGCTATTCAATCGCATGTTATGTTTTTCTTCGAATATTCGAACGAAATTATTGAACCATTGGGATGATCGTTAAAAAATTGATTTTCCATCAATTTTTTTTTTCAAGTATTTAATAATAATGTAGTTCATATTCAGAAGAAAATGGATCACGCACCGAAACGTTGTTCCGAAGCTGAAGCCTCGGAAACGAGACGTTGAGAAATTTATTGGAAAAAAAAGTGAAAAAAATGCAAATATCTGTGAAAGAATGAAGAAGAAGAAGAAGAAGAAGGGGGAGAAAAAAAAAGAAAACAATGGTCGCTTTTCCTTGTTTCCTCCTCACTTGCGAGACTCATTATTATTCTTCGCAGCCCGACTCTTGCTCCCGCCGTTCGGCCTATGAGCCGCGCGGGAGATGTGTTCTCCTCTCTTATTCCTCGCTTCGCGTACATATACCTTTCGCCTCGTGGTTGCGGCGCCTTTTCTCTCCCCTCCCTTCTGCCCTTCCTTTCCTCTAATTTATCTTTTTCTATATACTCCGTTCGGATGAGCGCTCTCGCTCTCTCTCTCTCTCTCTCTCTGTTCCGCTGCTGACGCTCTGCTCCGACTGGCAAGGTATACGAGGCAACATTAGTACAGTCGAGTTTTTCGTGTACATATATATACGCGCGTACAGGTATATCGCCGCGTTCGCGCCCCTCGGCTCTCTTTCATTCTCTCTCTCGCACTCGGAACCCCCTTGCACTCTCTTGTATATTTTCATCCTGGTCCAGCCTCACCTTTTGTACTCTCTCTCTCTCTCTCTCTCTCTCTGTCTTTTTCTCTCCCCGCGTTGGAGCGAGCCCGTTTCTTCGTCTCTCTCTCTCTCTCTCTTCATCGGGAGACTCGAATGCCCGCCCTCGTTAGCCTCGCAAACTTCGCATAAATTTCTCTCTCTTTCGCTCCTTTTCCCCCACTCACGACCTCCGAATTCCTATCGTCCTGTTCCCATGTTCTCTCGCTTCTCTTCTCTCGTTCTCGCGCTCTCCCCCCCCCTCATCGTCGCTTCTTTCTTTTCCTCCCGCGGAGACTCCCTGGCCTACTGCACGAAATCATCCCGGATAAATCTTCGACTCTCGCATTCGTCCCACGTCCGTTGAAATTTTTGGAATTCACAAATTGCACTTTGCTTATTTATGAAAAAGAATTCCTACTTTTTAGGCCACTTGTAGATTTTTTCCTCCCTGCCCCCCCCTCTCTCTCTCTCTTTCTTTCGAGGAATTTGGACGATGAAGAAAATCCGAAGGTCTCTGGCTTCGACTCTGATTCCGCCTGAGATTTCTGTCGAGATCGAGAGACTATATATAAAGAGAGAGAGAGAGAGAGGTAAATGTTGATTCGCCAAATTCTCGATTTCTCTCTCTCTCTCTCTCTCTCTCTTTCTCTCTCTCTCTCTCGTTCGTTTGTTATTCACATCAGAGACACTGCGACGTTTGTTTTCTATTTTTCGAATGTCGCTCGTCTCTAGTTCCCGAAGCAGTATATATAATGATATAGAGGGCGATGAAGCTTTCGAACGGACCGGAAGCCCGAGTCTTCCCTATATATAGCTCCGATATTATATAGTTCCCGGAAATCTCTCTCCCGACTCGTGAATTTGTCTTCCACGCGCCCATACCACGCTTTTGTTCACGGCATTTTTGGCGAGTCCCTCTTTTCTTTTCCGATGAACTCTGAACTCTCTGGCCCGATGCCTCTCTTATTTCTTTTTTTTTTCTCTTTATTTCCTCGCTCCTCTCTCGGGACCACCCGCGCTCCTCCCCGGAGATATACGCCAGAATAACGTGCACAGACCTGTATGTACGCTTGGCAAGAAACTTTGATTCGCGAGAGAGACTTCTCGTATATATACATATATATGCGCTGTCCGCGAATGACTCAAATTTTAACGTTTTCTGGGTCACGCCGAATTCGCGACCCAGATATTTCCGTGATCTCGTTTCGAGGAAATCCAATTATTTGACAAAACGATTCAGGAAATTCAATGTTCCGACGATGCACCAAAAATATACACACACACTGTAGGGAGAATAAGAGTTGGAGAAAATTTATTCTCTTATGTACGGGTCACGGGATAATTAATGCTTTTATCGAGAAAATTTTCATTTTGGTGTATTTACTGGGAGGATATATACTTGGCGGGCTTGTTTTACTTTTTCTTGACCTCGGTGTGCTCAGCGTGTTTTTTTTTTCTTTCATTTTTTTCTTCTTTTTGCGGATTCTTCAATAAATTCTGCCGCGGAGAAACGGGGGAGGATTGTTCTACGCGGCGCGGCAGCAGCCCGGCGCTGCACCGCGCGTAAATTATACACGGAGCTCTGGGATGAATGAGAAAGAGGAGAAAAAAGAGGGAAGCAGAGCGAAGGCGAGTTCGCGCGGCCGCTCCCGGGACTCACTCCAATTCTTTCACTCCCATTCCCATGGAAAGACGAACCTTTCTCTATTTTTCTCTTCGACCGTTCGCTTCTCGATCTGCGTCACTTTGTATACGAAAATACTATTGTTACATCAGGGAATTTTGTCGAAAGCCCGACGAACCGACCCCGATCTCGATTTTTCATCCATTTTCCACGCGTCTTGTTTTTCTGTGTCTTTCTATACTTTTTTTTTCTTTTTCTTCTCGTAAAGACGATGGAGAAAAAAAATACGAAAATATTTTACTGAATGAGCAGGTTGAAAAGAAAATTTCTTTTCAATCAAATTGAATATTTTTTACGATTTTCTTCAAAAATAAATTAGATAGTTCCTGGTAAGAATGGGTTTTTCATTATAATATGCTTTAAATTTTTATCATTTATGTGCTGAAAAAATCTTTTTTTTTTCTTCAAAATAAGTTTTGGAACAAAAAGAAAATTTGTAAATAAAATTCTACTATTTTGAAAATACTCAATTAAGGATGTCATGCAAGTCAAGTTGAATACTTTTTCAATTTCATTTTTAACATGCTTTTTACTGTAATTAAAGAATACTAAAATAAAGGGTCAAATTTTTAGGAATTAAGAGTTATCGTGGTGATCCGAAAAGTATATTTAATAAAGTTAAAACTTTTATTAAATTTGTTGTTTTGATTAAGGTTAGGAAACCTAACGGTTTATCGTCATTTATCGTTAATAATTAATAAATAAGGTCGGTGACCTCAAGTTTTTCTTTGTCCTACAGGTTTAAAAATGTTTAATTAATATATAACAAATAGTTTTTATAAAGAGTCTCTCATGTGAACAACTATTGCTTATTGAAAATAAAGGTACGGAATTGTGTTCTCGCATCTACTCAATGTTCAAAATTAAATTTTCAATCTCAAATATCTACGTTAAAAAGTCGGGAAGGGCATATTTTTTGTGCGCATTTTGTATCTTGCAACTTTTCCTATCATTCATCCTAAAAACACGCATTTCTATATATCATGACTGAATTTTGATAGACATCCTTAAGGTAGTTCTATAGTTTTATCGATTATTTAGGAATTTGTTGAAAATTGGTACAGCCATTCTTTGATACGTTATGCATATACGTACCAATTTTTAAGAGGTTTTACCACGTAGAAATTGAGATATTTATTGTTATAAAAATCCCAATTTTCAATGATCTCCCATAAGAGCCTGTGTTAAATATTGCAATTTTCAATCCTAAATATCTTGAAATCTATAAATTTTAAGAACCTTCTTAAAATTTAGTATGGCTCTTATCGTACTTCAAATAACAAGTTTCCTTTAGTTTTTTTAAAAAATCCTAAGCAGATTGTGATTTTTAAAAATTTTCATACATAAAAAGTATACAGGTGACTTTGGTTGACCTTGAATTTCGAGTATTTTGTTTTCTTGAAACAATCAACAACAAGTTTTCTTAATAAATTTAAACTGAAAAACCTCATGTTATGGAGATAAATTGAGATGAAAACTTTTGATTTGACTATATACATAGAACTACCTTACTTATAAAACAGGTTATTTTTTTATTTGAAGTCACCTTTTTACAAAGCGATTACTTTTTAAGAATAATTGATGGAATTGCGTTATAAAAAGTCATATTTGAATAGAAAATTTCCGGTTAAGAAATTTTCTATTCAAATATGACTTTTTACAAAGCGATTACTTTTTAAGAATAATTGATGAAATTGCGTTATAAAAAGTCATATTTGAATAGAAAATTTGTTAACCGGAAATTTTCCAATCGCCTGGTCTCGGAAAAACGATGAATTTCTCATTTAATTAAAATTTTGAAGAGGCGCGTCCTTAAACAGAGGGAGTAATAGGAAAGGATGAGCGGGTTGAAAAAAGTGTCTTGGATAGTACGCTTGAATGAAGAAAGCGTTAACGAGGATGAAAAAAAATGTTGTTTTCCGGAAAGCAGAGGAAAGAAGAGAGCGCGCGCGCGCAAGTAATTGGGACTCACGAATTCTGCTCGCTCGCGTTGCGTCCAAGGGACGAGCTCGTGAATAATTCTTCTCTGTCTCGATTACCCCCGTTCTTTTTTCCGGGGTCGGGCAATGAAACTTTCGCGAGTTAAATGCGAAATCTTGAACATAATTAACTCGGTACAGCGTTTCGAGGATTTGAGAAAAAGAAGAGAGAGAGAGCAAGAATAAAAGAAACATAAGACGCGTAACGGAGCTTTGAGGCAAAAAAAAGAAGGAAAGAAAGAAAATGAATGAAGGAAAAGAAAAAAATGGTTGCTAAGGGGTGAGAGATACGATAAGTACACTCGAGAATATTTTCTCTCGCGGTTGCTATAACGTTGTAAACGAAGTGGTTGCATTATCTCTTTTCCGTGGCTTCGTTGCCGCAATAATTCTAATCTCTCCGTTGCCGAGAGCGCGCACCGCATCTTCCCCGCCTCTCGCGCTTTGTGCCCAGAAATACACGCGCATCAATTTACCTTTTTTTTCTCTCCATTGCACTATCATTCGGGTCCAGGCGGTAGAAAATGCGGCGCCTCGCTCTAAATCTCTCGCGCTTCTCGACCGCAAAATCGACTCTATCCGCATTGAAATTTATTCTTTTCTCTTTCTCTTTTCTGCTCTCGTCTACTTTTTTTTCACATTTTTATTTTATTCTTTTTTCTCCTGCGTTTTCTCGCGTGGCGGCGATTGTTGCACTCTTCGCGTTTAGCTCTTTTTCGCCGTTTCTTTTTCTCTATCGCGCTCTTCATCGCCGCTGCCGCGACGATAATAAATATCTCGCCTATTGGCATCGGTCTCGCGTCCCGAGGGCATCATCTCGCCTTTCAAAGACTCTCGACAATCGGCCTAATGACTGACGCCTTTCCGCGCCTCCATCCCCCGTCGCATATTTCCATTTTAACATTTCTCCATTATTTCCCGCTCGCATTCGTGTCCGCGCGCCCCTCATCTCTATCGTTCTTTTTTCATAATGACGCCCGATCACCGTCCAGATGGCGCGACGATTTCGACTCTCTCTTATTTCTCTCCTGATGCGTCCTCCTTTCAACACTCTGCTGCTGCTGCACGGATCCTCTCTCTTCAGAGCTAGTGCCACGGCAAATTATTGCTACTATTTTTGTGCATGTCTTTATCCACAGATATGTGTATCTTCAAAAATAATCTTCTGCCAAATTATATCAAAAGATTCGTTCAATATAGTTTGAAAGACGTTTATTTTTCATATCATGAATTTTATTGTTCGAATTAAACATTTTTCGTAATTTCAATTAAGGTTCTATCAAAAAATCGTTTTTTTTACCATTATGTTGAAAATTTGGAAAAACCTTCTTTGCATGATACATACATAGGTTCCACTACATAGAACTCGAAATATTTATTGTCAAAAATCACTATTTTCTATTAGTACGAGAGCCCACGACCAAAACCATGTGTCAAAGCAATACGGCTGAAACCATATACAATCGTTAGATTATATGATTCTGAACCCGACTGGGGGTGTAGTAATAATGGTCAAAAGTGTAGCAACTGCGTGGGAGGCTATTTCTGCTGTGTCAAAAAAAGGCAACCTGATGTGTCATAGCAATTCGTCTGATATTGAAAATGTATATAGATTTTATAATTTTATGACGAAAAAGTTTATTTTCAGACATTTTGTGCGTAGCATATAGCCCGAGCGCATTTTTGAAAATGTCAATAAATTTAGCCGACCTGTCTCATAGCAGCCTGGATAAATTTTTTTTTAATCTTTCGTATTATTACCGGGATTACTAAAAAACTGTTTTCAGACATTTTCGATGTCAAATATACTGATGCCAAAAACGAAAAAAACGTTGTATTATTTTAATCCGTGCGGTATATCTTATTCTGTTGTCTGTTATATAGAAGGTGCTACACTAAATTTGTCTGAAGTAATTTTTTTTGGCATCTGGATAACTCATTTTATCATGTTCAACAATTTTCAGACCCATTGCTATGATACCGATCGGTAAAATTTGTTAACATTTTCAAAACTGTCTGGAAATGTAATGCTACACAATTTTCGTCTGAAAATGATTCTTTTATCATCAACTAACCCACATTTACACGTAAAGAGCATTTTCAGACGAACTGCTATGATCTCGTACTATATATATAGTCTCCCAAAAGAGCACGTGTTAAATATTGCGATTTTCAACTCTTGATATCTTGACTTCTGGGCAGTGGAACTTATTGTTGAAATTTCGCATAGCTTTGTATTGTAATTCAAAGAAGCTTATTCCTTTATTTTTGTAAAAAAATTTTAAGATTATGATTTTTTTATTTTTATACGTACGTAACAAGTACAAGTCGTCTTTGGATGACCTTGAATTTTGAGTATGTTGTTCTTTAAACAATCAGCAATAACTTTTCTTAATTGACTTAAACTCAAAAACGACATGGTATGGAGATAAATCGAGATCAAAACATTTGATTTGACTGTACCGATAGAACTACCTTAAGCAGGTAGTTTGACAAAATTAATTTTTCAAAGAGACATCAGCAGTAAGCCATGTATCCTTGAAGAGCAATCCTGGCAAAGGCTTCGAGCTCGGTATTTCCAGGCTTCAGGAATGCCGAAATCGTCGCCAATTCTGTACAGTCACGCGTCCTTCACCCTCTATGACCTTTTTCGAACTTTTCTGGAACAAACTCCGAGCGTTTTGGCAAATAGATTTCAAAAGCACAATCTCTCCTGTCTTTCGTTTCAATTTATTTTTCTACTGAAATTTTATATCGTTGCAAATAACATTTCATCAAAATTTCCTTTGTAAACGATATTATTATCTTTGAGAATGATTATTATACTTGAAAAATAATAATCGTTTTAAATCGTTGAACTTTAAACATCCCAAAGCCTAAACTATATATACAATTACTTGACAATTTTTTTACTCAATTCGTTTTACTTTTCGGCAAAATACATATTTTCTAATAATTAAAACAAAAAAAACAATTTTTTTTGCTATAAAGAACTGCATATGAATTATGACTCTGATCCGAAAAATTAGCGAGCTTTGTCGAAAGCAATTTTCTATTAAAGCAGGAGATCTCATCGGATTATCAAAAAAGGGAATAAGTAGGGGGAGAGAGGGAGAGAGAGGGAGGAAGAATAATCTCTGCGGTATCTTGTCGGACAGTTCGAATGCGGGAAAATAAGTCGGCATCAGGGATGAGAGAAGAAGGATAAAAGTCGAGAGCCAGTTTAGCCCACTATCCGGCTAAGATGCAGAGAGAGAGAGAGAGAGAGAGAGAGAGAGAGAAGGAGCAAGCGGTTTATGGAGAATCGCGCGCGTATATATGAGAAAGGTTAGAAGAGGCAACGTTTGCGCTTTGGCGCTGTGCACGCGGTCTTACAACCGGTCGTTCCCGCGCCTCGTAGATGTCGGATGATTATATCGACCGCTCTTGTTACGTGTGGGTGGAGGCTGGAGCGAAGCCAGCAAAGCTTCGGTTAAGCTCGAGAGAGCACGGAACGATCTCTCTGCCTACCTTGACGTTTCTCCACGCTCCGCGCCCACTAACACACACGCACTCAAGTGTTAGCACACTTTTGTCACCATTTGTGCCAGCGTTCAATTTTTGACTAAATTTAACTCAAAACCATTCAAAGCTAACCTGAAGTCTCGGTATAACCATGTGTCAAGCTGCTTAATACGAAAATTTACAACAACATCAGACATTTTCATGATAAATATGTATGGTGATAAAGTTATGAAGGGCTGCGGTCGATGGCTCCATATATTAGACAATAATAACTCGAATCAATTTTCACTTAGTACGAATATTTATAAATATATATGCACTGTAAATTGATTTAGTTATTGAAAAGTTTTGTAGAAACACAACAAGTGTATTATATACTTGCCATGAGTCACTGCCACGACTCTTTGATAAGAACGAGAATAACATTTTTTTATTATATACAACAATTGTTTCAAGTGATGTAAGTAAAATGATCTTGTTGCCAGAATTAATAAAACAGGTATAATACAAGAAGTAACCATATCTCTGCATTTTTCATAATTTTTTCTGCACCGCTTGTTCGTTAATTTTTCGTCTGTTTGAGATAGAAGTCACGAGAGACGGAGCAGCAGAGGGAGAAACGTTTTTCCGCTTTTTGCTCTTTGTTCAATTCTTACTCCGTTTTTTGTCCGTTTCTCTCTTTTTTCCTTACTTTCTCTCGCTCTCTCACTCTCTTTCTTTCACATTATCCCGCAGTAATCCAGATACACTTTTATTCATGAATTCAATGGGCGCAATTGCATAAAAATGGCATTTGCGTAATCCGAATGAACCGCCGAGTTCACGGGAAAAAGTGCTAGGGAGAGACGAGGACGGGTACAATCGCTTTACGCCATGCACCCTTTTTCTTCCGGGCATTCAAGCACACCTTGAATTCGCGTCTCGTCATGGCTACCTCGCCCCGCTGTACTACCACCGTGAGCTTTTACTACCTCAACATGTTCCGAGAAAAATAAAAATTATTTTACCCTCATGCCGGAGGCCTGCCAGATACCAAATTTCCAGACATTTTAAAATCCATAACTTTCAAATAATTATATTTATCTAAATATCCGACTAAATATAGATTTTAAATATGTGTGATTTTTGATGATTTTTGCGCAGCAAAGCAAAAATGGTTCGAAAATCAAATTAATATCTTGATTTTTTAACAAATATCAAGCTTCTTAGACATTTTTGAAAAAAACATAAACAAAACTATTATAAAAGTCAAATAAGTTATTCAATTTATTTTTAAAAAATGAGTGCATAATTATGAGATTTTAAATATATCTCAATTATTAAAAAAGTTATAAACCTGTAAAATTGTTTCAAAAAAATGTCTCGACCTATTATTGTATTCTATACTTCCTGCTTAATCTCACCGACTTTTCTGGGTTCAAACTGTTCAACGGCACATTGCACAGATTCTTTCTCTTTCTCTCCTTCTTCCTTTTCTGATAATCCGACGAGATCTCCTTGAATGGAAAATTGCTTTCGACAAGCTCGCTAATATTTCGGATCAAAGATCTAATGGAGGCTGGCACGTGCGACCTCAAATTTGCACACTGAACTAACGTCTTATCGCTTTTCTTTCCATTTCTTCTCTTATTCCCTACTTGTATCTCTCATTTTCCGGCGAGCCAAATTTTCCGGAAGACGGCTGCAAGACCTCATTTGAATTTCATCGAGCTTTTCGTTATATCGTTTCGCGCGAGACGATGCAGAAATGTTCAATTTTTTCAAATCTTGCTCTTTCCCCTTTAGATAAATTCCCGATGTTGCCGAAAAAAATCATATTATACTCGATTTAAAATAAGAGTAAAAGAAACAAAAAAATGGCAATCTCGGCGCTGCTCTGAGATAAATCACGTTAGTGGCTTAAAAGAGAATTTACTGTGTGTTTTACACGTTAAAAAAGATTACATGAAAAAAAACGTATTGTAACAAAGCGAAAAATTGATTTTTGGATCAACACTCTTCAAAAATTCACAAAATTTTTATTTTCGGTTTTAAGACAATATTTAATCGGAAATTTCGCGTAAATAACAAAAATGATAATCATTCAGGACGCAATCCAAAAGAATTCATATTGAACAATAAGCTATATAAAAATCTGATTTTTGTATCAATTTTTGAATTTTTCAGTATGAATTCTTGGATCGAATAAGATCTCGAAATCGAAAAAAAGATTCTGAAGGGAATAGTATTAAAGTATAGGTACAGTCACATCAAAAGTTTTATTTCAATTTATCTCCATACCATGTGGTTTTTGAGCTTATTAAGTCAATTAAGAAAAGTTGTTGTTGATTGTTTCAAGAACAACATACTCAAAATTCAAGGTTATCCAAGGTGACCTGTACTTGTTATGTATGAAAATTTGAAAAATCATAATCTTAGGATTTCAACAAGTTCCACTAGCCAGAAGTCAAGATATTTACAGTTGAAGATCGCAATATTTAATACGTGCTCTTATATGGGAGACTGCAGAAAATTGTGATTTTTAACAATAAATATCTCGAGTTCTATGTAGTGGAACCTCTTAAAATTTAATATAAAATAATTGTACGTTGTATCAAATAAGGTTTTTGCAAATCCTAAGAAAATTATTTTTTGATAGAAGTACCTTAAAACAAAAGTGCATTTTTTACATTAATTTATAACTACAGCATTATTTATGAATATTTTCAATGACTTTTGTCTCAGAGTATGAAATTATGCACTGCTATTGTATGTCGCGTTTGCGTGAATCGAGGAAAAACGGCGAGATCGAGGGCAAAATAACGACAGTGAAGAAGCGCGCGGGAGCAGCAGGGGGGAGGGGGAGAGAAGGTATCGCGATTCGTACGAAACGGGCTCGATGAGAGACGAAAAAAAAAAAAAAAAGCGGAAGAAGCGAAGGGTATATTGGCACGTTGCCGGGATAGAATCAATGACCCGCGGTGCGCGGCGTTTTGCGTTCTCGCACCGGTGGCGCTCGCTCTCGGCTCCTTCGGCATTTCGAATCGACGATCTCTCCTCGTCGCGTCGCGCTGTTGCCGGCGACGAGGACGACGCGCTTCCTCGCGCTTCCCACCCCGGCCCGACGAAAACTCTTCGCCTCGGCGCTCTTTTCTTCTCTGAATTAACCGCTGAAAAAATATCTCTTCTCCCTCTCTCTCTCTCTTCTCGTCCCTCCTCCCACCTCGGTGTACGATTCTCGTACACTGACGCGCGAAACTCGAGTCCCGAATTTAGCAGTAAAGAAGTCCGGAGACAAATCTTCGAACAAAAGAGAAACAGACTTTTTTCACATTCCGAGTGACTGAATAATCGACGCTATTCGCTTCTTAATTCTTGAATTTATATAAAAATATAAAATTAAAATTTTTATTTTATAAAAATTAGTTAAAACGTCTCAGAGTAGAAAAATTCAATTTTTCATCGTCTTTGCGGCGTCTTTTTCTTTTCAAAGATCGTATACAATTTTATAATTTTTTTGCAGATAATAAAATTTTTTTAATTGATAGAACACCCTCTGGGATGAAAAAAAAAATTGTCTTCATTTCTATGTAGATATTGATGGAAATAAAATTTTTGATAAATGAGTAAAATGCTCCACGGTGAGAAAATTGAATTTTTTATGCTAAATAAAATATTAAATTATCTCTTCATATCAGCCACATTATTATTTGACATTCCATGTCGTAAAAATCGATGTATAATTTAACTTTTAGTTGGTCGATCGATGTATGAAAATGGATAGCTAAAAAGTATAATCAGCGACGTCCAAGAGTGTAAAACTTGAATTTTCCATCTGATCAGCGAAAACGAGTCTTCCGTTGTCTCATCCGAGTTTCAGAGAGTGTCTTTCAGTGTCTCTCTTCTGTTGCGTCGTCGTCGTTTCTCTCAATTTTTTTCTCCAACCCTTAGGCAAATTAGCGGTGAAATTTGAGCCACACCTTGGCTCACCCGGCGCGTATATCTTCGATTTAATTACGCTATCTCCTTGCGATTCGAATTTGGGATAAAAATTCTATCCAATTAAAACATAAAATTCCCGACAATCGGAAATTTCTCCACGCGCCTCATATTTTTGTCTCCGTCCAGAGAGGAAAAAGAAGAAGAAAGAGAGAGAGAGAGATATCGAGACACGGCGATGGAAAAAGAGATTCCGATGACGATCGGAGTCAGGAATTTACGAAACTTCGGGGGCGGTCCTGCAGGGTGGAGAAGGACGGAGAACGAGAGAGAAAAGGACGATGAGACACAAAAAAAAGAGAGAATAGAGTAAGAAGAGAGAGAGAGAAAGAGAGCGACAGAGAGGAAGCGGCGGCGCGATGAGTTGTACGGCCTAATGGTCGTCGCTCGTCGGCACGCGAGGGCGGCAAGACCTCAAAACTCTTCTACCAAACAATATATACACACATACACGAGTGTGCAGGTTAAATTGACGTATACACAAGGCGGGACGAGAGAAACCGAGTGAGCCGGACTTAGCGGGAAGAAACGAGCGGAAGCGAGATCCTCGCTCCAAAGGGAGCCCCGGCGAGCACTATAACCTGTTATACCTGAACGAACTTGCACGCATCCAGTCTCCTCTCTGCCTTTTGCTCCTCTCTCATTTCCCATACTCCAAGCATATTTTCTCTCTCTCTCTGCTCTCTTCTCTTCGACTCATTCACTCTCTCGCCTCTCGTCCTTTTCTCCGCCAAGAGAGTCGATTAAGAGAGAAAGAGAGGGAAAACGTCTCGTTTTTTCTTTCCCTCTCCTTGACGCGATCTCTCTTTTACTCTCACGATCATCGGGACACCCACTCGGTGCAGCGATGAAAAGAGCTCTCCAAGTTTCGAGACCCGGCTCTCTCGTGTAAATTAAACGGGAACAATCGACGGACAAAGTTTGCGAAACTGCCGGTTTCCGCCTCCCGGCGCGTGGAAAATTTTTCGGCCCGGCGTCAGGTGAGACGATCGAGAGAGGATCTGTCGCGCTCTCTCGATGCAGAACGCTCCAATATAACGCCGAGAGCGAAAGGTTGCCCGTCTGTGAACCAAATGCATTTCTGTTGCCATGTGAACGCAGTCACGCGTTCCTCCTCCTCTCTGTACACACTCCATGGACTTTGGCTCGTGCACTCGATTTGCCATTTGCAGATATCTCCCAACGAGACGAGCCTTCTCCCATGCACCCTCCTTTTTTTTCGCTATCTCAAAGCCAGATTTTTTTTCTATTTTCATCACTTTTTACTCAATTTTATATATTTTATTGACAAACGAATTATTTTTTTTATAATACAGACACATGTCCACAACTTGTTCGTTCGTGTCAAATTTGACATTTTAAAATGTATTTTTGTCTTGTCATCAACACTTATAGAACGCTACACAGGAGTACCCCAAACCCCAGAAAATTTTTACAATTTTGGAATATCAAAAATTTTCCTTTTTCATATGCATTTTTCTCGGTTTAAATCAAATATGATGAGATATCTTTTTCTAGTAGTTCATTCCATTTTTCTGGATTTGAACGGTGAAATGAAAAAATTAAATCTTCGTATACAATAAATAAAGAGTCAGCTACATCCATTTAAAGCGCTGAGGTTAGCTTAACCTCAGAGTAAGGTATTTGTCTTATACAGATAGTGTATAGGGTCCTAGAGTTAAAAATTACATATGAAAATGTCAAACATTCTATAAAACGAAAAAAACTCAAAAATTAATTTTTTTCCCATCAATATGTTGTTCATAATAAATTTTAACGTGTTGACAATATTTTTTAAGGTGGCTTATCAGTGACAATGCTAGTTAAAATAGTAAACGTGAAAAAATCCATGAAATGCGTCAGAATTAAAAAAAAATTACATCTAAATAAAAATGATGAATTTTGATTATGTTTTTATACATATTTTTCCCCCTAGTTTATTACAAAAACAATATTATACCAGAATTTGAGTTGATACGAGTAGTCAACACGGTCAGTATGCATAATCTATAAACCGTGTGTTAAGCATTTTTGCCGTATGTTAAAAGTGATAATTTTTGGAAATAAATATCTCGATAACCATATGGTGAAGCCTCTTTAAATTTTGCACACATGTTAATATGACGTCAAAGAAGATTAGTTTACATTTTGAAAAAATTCTGTCTCAAAAAAATTCCTATATCTCCCAGTAAACCCAAAGTCGATTCAGCGAGCTCCTATGGCGTGAACGCAACCGCCTGATCTCTTTTTCCAGATGTCATAATTTTTCCATGAGTGAATCTCTCGTTGAATTTCTATATCTCGGAGAACTCCCCGAGTACTATTCTGACGACTAGCTCATTTATATACTAAAAGGAAACTTTAATAGCACACTAAATGAACATTTTTCTAACACGAATTTTATTGTGACTGTCACGGATTGCACAGAAAAACGTAATGGTGTTTGATGTCATGACAATGGGATTATGGCAACGGGAAAGCAGGGCTGCCGCCTGCTAAAAAATTTTATATATTAATTTAAAAATCTGTGACGGATCGAGCAACTGACGTTACTACCATTGATCTAGAGAACAAGAAGACGTAGCATAATTTTATAATTTTATCTCTCAGTACTCCAATTTTCAATAACATTTCCCGTTTTTTTTTCAAAAGATATTGTACATTCTCCAGTGAACATTTGACGAACTCCCATAAGGATAATATTAAAATCGAAATTTTCAAATAGCTTGTTTACAATAATTTGTTCGGCAACCGAACCTGAACTTTTGAAATATTGTTTATTATATCGCAAATAATATTCTCTCCAAATATCATCAAAATATCTCGTTTTCTAATTCATTGATGAGCTACCTTAATACACAAATTTGTTTCGTTTTTATACATATAGAAAATTGTCAAAAAAAATTTTCCCAATAACTACTGAAATTGGTTTCGCGTTTGCAATTCCCGATCGATTATTCCGCGCCCATACAAGTTGCCCAGGTTTTTTTTTGTCCCGTTATCGGGGAAAGTTTCGTACTTGGAATAAGTTGGAGGAGATCGTTCACGAGCGGGAAAACTATTTTGTGTATCGAAGAATATCGAATAACTCTCGGGAATGAAAGGGCCGGGCGGATACGTTAATTCATCGAACAAATGGCAGAAAAGTGGGGCCCTCGGGGTCGCGCGCGGGGAACGACGAGCGAATAGTCCCGGACGGGGAAAAGTCAAGAAAAGAAAAGTTGGAGCGTCGTTTGGCCTCTCGAGTCCCGTTTGCGTGTCAGTCGGCCAGATATATAATTCTGGTAATGGACCAGAGGAATATAAGAGCGCTCGTCTCCCATTACTGACATTCGCCGGAGAGAAAAATTTCATCCCTCCTGCCATCTTCGACCCATTTTTACTATCGATTATTCCATTTCCCGCTCTCTTGTCTGCGTTCTTATATACATTTTATTTTTTCTTCCCTCGCCTCTGCCCTTTTTTTATTCTTTTTGCGGAAAAGTATCTCCGCGTATTCACGTTCATCCTGCTGTTTATGCAGGATATGTGCGGATATATAAATATATGCGGTAACTTTCAAAAACGTGTGTATATCGCGTACTTTTTGACCCGCGTTCCACTTTTCTTTCCTTCGTCGCACTCCTCTTGGCTCTTTTTCCACAGTTTCCACGAAAAAATACCATTCTGACACATTTTACAAGATTGCGCCTTATCTCGACCGTGTCCCCGGAAAATTCACAAAGATACAACGCCAAAGGAACGCGACGAGGCGAATTTTTTTTTCAGACGTGGAATATTAAAACGGGGTTATTTTATACGATACTATATTTCCATTGACATAACATTTTTTAATGACGAATTTTTATAAACTCACTCGACAAATATATACGACTAGCAGATTATAGTGGCTCGGGCGCTTCGCGCCCTTGCGGCAATAAGAACACTTATCCAAAATCCGGTTTTTTTGGATTGTTTAGAATGAATTCTGG
>JAPYYW010001868.1:0-28224 GCA_030522545.1 Cremastinae sp. A BG-2022a | reverse complement strand
TCGCTTAGTTTTGTAAAAATCTTTAAAAATCACACTTTATAAAGTTCATTTCGTCAAGAAAAAGGAAAGATATTGCTAATTGAAATTTTCATGGGTCCAGGAGACCCAGTGTGACTCACCAAATTTTTTGAAATTTTTTTTTCTTCATTTTAAGAGCCTATTCGATCGGAAATTTCCCGTAGATAACAAAAATGCTATTTATTCGGGACAAAATTCAAGAATTTATATTGAAAACAGTGAAAAAACAGATTGTTGGATCAGTTTTTTTTCAATTTTATATCATTTTGCATGATTTTTTTCCAGATAATTTATATTTTCCTCGCAATTGCGTTCGGAGGTTCGCGGGCCGACGAAATTCGCGACGTCTCGTTGCAGGATTTCTCAGTTGACGCGGTGGTGGCGGAGACGACGGTGCATACGGCGCCGGTCGTCGAGGGTCATACGGAGGATCCGTACAAAAATAAGAGGGTGAATGGCGAAACGCGAGGCCGGGGCGAGCCTATTTTGCACTCGGGATTCCAGGCGAGTCATTATCCGCCGGCAGGTGTCGCGAAGATCGTTCCCTCGACGATCGGTAACGCCGCCGGAAGTCCGCCGCGGCGTAAGACCGCAAGCGACAAGTCGCAGTACTTTTCGAGCCCGAGCAACTACCGGCTGAGTCACCAGGGCAAAATTCACCCCCGTGGAACGAATTTCAGTCCCTACGGAGAGGCGCCGAGCTTTCCGAAGTTCAAGGCCGCACTTCCGGGCCCCGGAGCGTTTCCGGGAGCGGAAGTGAGCCCGGCGAAGCGCCCGGAAAGCGTCTACAGACTCGTGAAGAACTTCGAGGCCGAGCCCGTCTTCCTCGCGAGGAATTATCACGATTATTCGGGCGCCGATTTCCCAAAAAATCGGCACTTCCGGCCGCAGGCGAAAGAAGTCACCGGCTACGCTCCGGAATCGGTTACCGATCGGTACGGGCCGAGAATCGTTCCGATCAGGGCTCCGGGATCCTCCCCGAGGATTCCCCAGTACCAGGCGACGAGCGTCGGCCAACCGCTCGCGAACGATTACGAGAAACTGGCGAACCAACCCCAGCTTCATTTCACGACAAACTCACCGGCCCAGGCCGGCACCAACGGACTGCCGATTTATCACTCCAATCCGTACGACAGGATCCGAAACGACGTTGAACTCATCAACCAAAAAGCCACAACCACACCCAGGCCCTACGACATCGCTCAATTCGACAGATGTAATTATTTCTTTACTATTATTTCTTTTTTCAATTTTTTGTTTTTTTTTCATGCTTTTTTAAGTATATGCGATATTTTTTAAAATATGAGAATTTGATTAATTTTTGGTATCTGTTCTTGAGGTTGCTCTAGCACTGCTACTAGTTCCTCACGTAAAAATCTATATTCATATCGTACTTTGTATTCATTATATTTAAAGATACATATAATGAAAACGTAAGTTTTTCAATTGAATAAATAGAAGCAGAGATACGATTCTTTCATTATGCTAAAAACCGTAATTAAAAAATCAAAATTCTCTATTAAGGTGTCGTTTTTTGAAACAGAATTTTTTCGGAATTTCTACTGATCTTCTTTGACGTCATATTTAACATGTGTGCAAAATTTTAAGAGGCTTCGCACTATATATAGTTATCGAGATATTTATTTGGACTCTTGTGAGAGATCAAAAAATGCAACGACTTTCATCAAATAAAATATCTCGATTACTAAATGATGAAGCTTTTCATAAAATTTGACATACATTTCGACATGACCTCGAAGAAGATTAGTGCAAATATTTAATATATTATTGTGTCTCAAACGATTTTCACGCGACTCCTATCTCAAAACTTCGATAGCCTATTTTTCTCTTTTTTTTTACAAAATGTTTAAAAAAGAATTTGCCCATTTAAAAGATGGAATACGCATTAGAGTTGTAATAATTTAAAGTCATATAGCTGTGAAATTGTTCAGCGAGATTGAAATAATAAAATCGGGCCGATCGTTTTTAAGTTTTCAAAACGACGCAGCCGAGTTTTCCGAGTTTGGGCCAAACGGCGAGTCCGCCGAAGCTGCAAAATCTGCAACTGCCGTCGTCGAATCTGTTCGACACGTACGACCAGATATTCGGCAAGTACTCGAAGCTCGCGAGCGAAGAAGGAGGGAGGGAGAATTTGGGCTCGAGGCACGTAACGCCAAAAATTGAGCCGGAGGATAATAAGCCCGAGTACCGGAGTGCCGAGAGAGACGACGAGAGTGACGAAGTCAGGAGCGGGAACGACGACGACGACGACGACAGGAGCGCCTCGTCGACCGAGTACCCGGCGCCGGGCAATAACCGCCGGGATAAGAATTCGAACGAGAGCTACGAGGACGACGAGACGCGCAGAAACGAGAGGCAGGGATCTTACGAGGAAGCAGACGACGACAGAAACGACGAGAGCGACGAAGACGAGAATAACAATAAGAGTCGCTCCGGCGCCGGCTCGTACGAGAGCAAGCCGGCCACTTCCGACGAGGACCATTCCGGATATTACAAAAGCTACTCGCCCGACTTTGACAAAGAATTCGAGGACTCGTACAACCAGGACATTCCCAAAGAAGGTTCACCATCCAATCGTTAAACCATATATATGCGAATTTTAGCCATACTTTTTTTAATATACGAGCAATGTCGCGGCCGCTCATCATTGTTCCTCTTCGACATTTTCAATTCATATTTTGCGATTCTTATTCTATATATTTCGCATATAACCTCGAATTTTTTTCGAGAACACTGAGTCTTGTATAGACCCATAAATCATACAGCGATGTCATCTCTTACCTTTCTCTTGACGAAATCAGCTTCATTAAGGGTGATTCATAGGAGACGATGCGAATCTCCTTAATTTTCTGCTCAATATGTTCCGTGGGCCTCGCACTTCGCTTCACCACTTTATTCACCACACAATACAACACTCGATATTTTTTCTATTTTTTTTTAATCAAGCTAAAAAACGGACCATTGAATATTATATGAGTGAACGAAAATATATAGGTCTAATAATTTATGATAAAAAATCTAATTATTCGAAGCAAAAGCATCAATTGAACAGCACTTTATTCATCCGCACCGACATTTTTTTAAAAAGTATTTCGAAACGATATCATAAATTAAAAACACTAAACACTAAATTCACTTTTCGTATTATTAAAAATAACGCTGGACACTCGATTGAACTTGTCAAATTGTAACGAAATGTGTTTTTCGGAAACAAACTACCCTGGAAGACCCGACACGTCTTACCCCGACCTTTTCTACCGGGCAACTGACTCCAAATTTCGTCATACGAACAATTAACGCCTTAATCGGTTTTTCACTCGACCTCGACCGATCACCATGGAAACCTTAATGACAGAGTCATTAACGAAAATTTGAAAATTTTTTTCCTCGTTACGCTCGACTAATTATTTTCTCTCATTTTTTTTTATGTTTACGATCCCCGAACTATTCAGGTATATTTGTCCACGTCCGAGACTCGCCTGTTAAATACTAGAAATTTGCAAAAATTTTAGAATTTCTTTTTTTTTCGATTTTTGAAGCACAAGCAAAAACGCTTTTTCCTTCTTGACACGTTTGAATGGATATTTTGCTGTTCCTTCAGCGAAATAACTAAAAAAAAAACTAATAAACGAAAAAAATAAAATGTAAACGAGTGAATAATTAAAAAAATGGAAATGATTGCAGAATTTGTTCACGTGAAGGAAGTACCGGAGGTCGAAGAGGATCCGTCCGAGAGCAAATCGAGTCTCGGTACTTCCTGGACGAGCAATAAGGATCACCGCAGCAGGTCGAGGCAGTATCGGGTCTCCTCGAAGCCATCAAGATCGGAGAAAAACCGTGCTCGAGTTGGGTCTAAGAATGGCGACAGTAGCGACGACAGCGAGGGTTTTGGCTCGTCCCAGGAGACGAGCCAACTCCTGGAGTCGAAGCCGCGCGAGTCCTATTACGGGCGCAAAGTGCCCCGTGGTGATCGGGGATCGAAAAAATTCCACGCTGGAGAAATAAGCTCGTCGTTCGAAAAATCATCGAGAAAAAAAGCTGCAAAGCCTCGAGTCGACGAGAAACAGAATAAGAGCGAAAAATTATCGAAAACCATCAGAGGCGAGAGAGCCCAGTGGAAACCGGCGGAGGATCGACCGGAAACGAAAAACCCTCGAAATTCGTCGTCGAAACGTCCAAAAATCGACGAAAAGGCGCGACCATCGAACTTCGATGCAGGCTCGTCGACCTACGCGAGCTTTCGGACCTCCGAGAGTCGGATCTCGACCTCCAGCGCTAGACCGACCATCGAGCAACTCCAGACTTTCACGTTTCCGCCGTTCGACCCTCGCAGACCAACGAAAAAACCCTCCCAGGACGATAATTCCCACCCCGCGACCAAAATTCACGATTCTCCGAAAATCTCGAGCACTGCAGATTTTTACAGCCAGGGAACAAGTCCCGGGTATCTGACTGACAGACAAATTCTTCGGGATTTGACAGGAATCTAAAAATTTATTTAATTTTATCATACCAATACAATATATTATTATATAATATAGTATATAAGATAATAATATATATATAATGATAAAAACGTATTATAGTATCTTATATAATCTAAACCATTATATAACATTATGTAAAATACGATTTAAAGTATAATATATATTATATATAACATAAAATTATGTAATTAAAAAAAAGATACATATTATAGATTGCCGATTGTTTGATTTTTGTAAATCCCTCAAATTAGATGTAGCATCTAATTATTTTTTGGTATATAGGAAGTTAAAGAAATATCGATATAATTGTTAATTTAAAATTTATCGTACGACAAATTGACAAAAATAAAAATCAATGAGAAAGCGAGATTCACAAAAAACATTCAACTTTGAGTTACTTTTATTTCTGGGTTACTTTTATTTGTGCTATTTTGTGCTGATGAAACGAATAATGAAAAGAAAGAGATATCGAGAAACGATTTTTAATTTTGTACTTGTGTATTTGAAAAATGTTTTAATGATCGACTTCCGGTTCGACGTGAGATAAGAAAATAATTCCCTAGCCGTTTTGAAGGATCGTCGTTGGATGATTACCGGTTTTCGATATTGTCCGAGACGTCATTATAAAAAGACTCGGGACCATCCCACTGCAATTTCGTCCCCGATCTTCCGATTTAGATCTTTTTCTCTCTTTCACCTATTTTAATTAATTCGCCGATCCCGCCAATTATTTCGCACGTGTGCCAACCGGGAAAACGTTCACTACAATTTTTATCAAATTTCGAGAGTATAAAAGGGACGAGGGAAATTCTGGAGGCATCAGTCTCTTCGAAGACAACGAGATGAACACTTTTTTCAAGGTATTCAATGTAAAGACTATTTTTAAAAGTATATTCAAAATTACAAAATACCACTTTTTTAATAAAAAAAATATATTAGAAAAAAAAACTTTGAAGTAAAAATAATAAAACATAATTTGTATAGCTTTTGTTTTTTGTATTTTACTTTTTGTTTGTAGATTGCTACTGGTTTCCTGGTCGTTTGCCTCGTGAGAGGGGAATCGACGACAATTAATAAAAAAGAGAAAAGAGGAGTAGCGATATTTGGACCGGCGGGTTACGACTTTTTCGGGGTTGTTCCGGCTTTCGGAACGACGGCCTGGGCGCCAGGAGGTTTCCCGAGTCCTGCTTGGCCGGGCGCCACCCCGACGGACCTGGCTCTTGGACAGATCGAGGTCCAGGCGACGCACAACGTCGCCTTGCAAGCAAGAGACTTTTTTTTTATTAATATTCGTACATGCACTCGAAAATACAATGCAAAATTGATATAGTAAAAAAAAAACAAATATTTTCAGAGGTATATCTATACTTTTTTTTTCTTCTATTTTCGTTTTTCAGGCGTTGAAAGATTCTTATCCTGGTACCCCGAGCATCGCCTATCCCCCGGAAGTTATTCGAGCCGTGCAACAAGCTAAGGAGGCAAACAACAACGTATTGGTGGCCCAGCATCGAGTCGCCGAGGCGAAACAAGCCGCGGTGATACAACAAAAAATAGCTCTGGCAAGGGAAGCCGCAGCGAGGGAGGCTGCTCAACGGTATATAACGGATTCTTCATATTTTTAGGTGTACTCATGTCGTATTCCCATGGTATTTCATTGGTACTCACGAAGCAAATCAACGGGATTTCGTATGACGAATGATCCTACCAATTTTCATATTAATTGATTATTTAAATTATTTATTATTAATTTTTTTCATAGTATTCATATATGCGGTATACTTATCAAGAAATTCGATAGAATATTTAACTTGTACATCAACGTATTCGGTATTCGCACGTTGTATTTTACGTACTACTCTTATATCTCTTTAAATCTAAAGCGGTATTAAGGTGGTATTCGCATGGTATTTGTATTTGCGAGTGTATACCGCACTCACTGAGTAAATTATCAGTATATTTTATTACTGTAACTCACGACGTAGTTATTCAGTCCTCGTTATATAGATGTGTAACCCGTATAGATTAATCAGCTTGACTTTCGAATAATTCAGGCAATAAAATAGGATGGTATTCGGCTGGTATCCGCATAATAATGGGAATACGTATGGAGGTAATGCATACCTTATTTTCGTTAAAGATCCGAGGAGATTTCGGCACAAGCTCAAGCTGAGGCTCGCGCCAGCGCGAAACACCTCGTGGCTCTGCAGCAACGGTTGGCGACTCTCAAGGACTCGGTCGCTGCCGCCCAGAGGCTCGCGGCTGCCCGCGAGGCCGCCGCCGCCGCAGCGATCCAGAGGAACGCCTCCGAGACCGCCGCCGAACTCAGGAAGCAAGACGTCGACAAGCAGATCAGCCAGAGCGAGAGAGAAGCAATGGTAATCAATAATCATAATAAAAACCAACATTTTATTATTGGCAAAGATAAGCTAAAAATGAAGTAAATTTTTTGAATTAACTGCATATGACAAAAAAAAATCAACGAAAACTTGCAAAAAGCAACGACAACTCGAAAATGAAGAAAATTATCAAATTTTTCACATTTATTTTTGCAGCAACGGGACGTTTTGGCTGCCAAGGAGAACGCGATCGCGAATGCCGTGCACAATTCCGCAGCTCAAAAATCTTCCCACCATCCGTGGGGCTAATAAGCTAAGAAGACAAAAATGTTTGATAATACAAAAAAGTATCAATTTTTAGTCCTGATAGTCGTGGTGGTGGTCTCGGGGCATTTAAAGATCAAACAATCATTTAATGATTTTGTATACTCTCTTTGCTACTCAAAGCAAAAAAAAAACGAGTAAATATTGTAGAAGGTTGAAATAAAAAATAAAAAAATTAGCGAAATTCTCTGTGTACTTGATTAGCCTTGGAGAAAAAATTGTTCAGTGTTCAACTCTCATTGACATTGAAAATGAAATGAAAACTGCACAATATCGTACAATTGAAATGCCTGCCACATTTTCGTGAAGGAAGTTCCCATGATTATATACGATACCCATTAAATCCCCATAAACGAAATTCCCATAAAAAAAAATGAACGAGAGACGAAACCGGAGCAGGAAATGGCCATTTTTTCAATTCTCTCGCTCACATTTTTTCATCGGACAATTGCTCTCGTGTGACAGAGAGTGAAAGTGGTATCGTCGTTTGTGATAGATGAAAAAGGTTGGGTCAGTGTACCCTCTCGGATAACCCGGCGGTCGCGAAACTCGAATGCACGAAACGAGGAACGAGATTGGCGTGTTCTGCGTCGCGTATCCTGTATCCCGATCAAGAAACAAGTTTCGTCGATAAGAAGTCGAAAAAAAAAACAAACAAGTAAATATGAGCAAAAGTACAGGAAAGAAATTCCAATGGGCAAATTGACGTTTCCGATTTGACAGCTGTCGGGAAATGTGAATAGAGACGATTGGGCGTCTCGAACAATCAGTACAACCCACTTTTTTTTGCAAATTACAACTTTATTTTATGATAAAAAATAAACTATACGAAAAAAAAGTTAGTAAACAAGAGTGTTTACTTTATTCAAAACTGACAGCTGTCAATGGATGTAATTAAAGTAATTAAATATATAATTTATTGAAAAATAAATAATTTATAAGAAAACTATATAAAGAAAAATAATAAAAATGATTGGATTTCTTAAAAGATTAAAGTATAAATTAATAAACAATTATTTGTTGATATTTCTCACAAAAGATCTATATACGGCTTAGTTTAATTCAATTTACAATTATAATTAGCAGCAGAGAATAAATCGTATACGAAATAAAATTAAATAGAGTAAAACGAGGTTGTCTTAATTTTAAAAGGTGCAAGGTATGAAGTTTCGAGGCAGAACTCCACCTTTCACACTGTCATGAATGCAAACAAAAGTAAGAGTGACAGAGAACGTTCGAATAAATGAAGAAAAAAAGGATTGGCGAGACTAGAGAGGAGACCGGATGCCCTGGAGTACTTTCGCCCTGTCTTTTTCCTCTTTCTCTTGTTTCTACGTTTCCCTTCTCATTCACGATTCCCAGCCACCACTTGCACTTTTTTTCTATCACTTTCCGATTTAATATTTTTCAATAAAAAAAATTTTTATACTCTTTTTCCAACCTCTCTTAATTTTATTATTTAATTTATGAAATTTTCTGACTTTTCGACGTGAAATTTGCTCGACGAGCTCATTCGAGACTTAATTTCGCAAAAAAAAAACAAACAAAAAAGAATAAGAAACTAGAGAGAATTAACATTGCTCACTGAGGATAGAGTCAAAAAAAAATTTTAGAAACGGAACGCGAGAGGACAAAAAAGAGTCCAGCGTACGTTTACCTCTTCTTACGATAATTTAAACTGGGTCAACGATAATTACGATTATTAGATTGAAAGTGAAACGTCGGAAAACGTCTCGAGTTCAGATTTACTATTTTTTATAGTTTACTTCGAAAGACTTATCACCATTGTTTATTTGTCTTTGATCTGTAGTTATTTTTGTATTATATATTTAAACTGTAATTAAGTAATTAATCTCCATTATTTCTGAAATATTCAATGAGACTTGGATCGAAAGATTATTTTTAAATTCAATTGTTTCTCTGTTTTGTTTACTCGTTTTTTAAATAGCATCATCGAAAATGCGTGCCAGTCCGGTTTAACTCGCAGAAAAAGAAAACCAAATAGAATGAAGCGGTACACGCTTCGAATTTTCCTCGATCAGGCGAGGAAGGGAGAAAGTTAATACGTATAAAAAGCGTACGTCGAGTTGCTGGCACGACGTAGTATTAAACGTGTGCTCGGGATAATCGCAGGGGCGAGCTCTCTTGCCTGGTCGGCGAAAAAATGCTTGCGATCGTGAGTTTCCAAAAAAAAAAGATTTTTGTTCAAAAATGGATTTTCGTAAAGAAAGAATTTTTTTATAATTAAAAAAAATAAACTATAGGAATAAATATTTGTAACCGTGGCATTTTTGTGAAAGATAAGGATTATCGAGAAAAAGAGAATTTTATAAAAATAGCATTTTGAAAAAAAGAAGAAGAATTTGTGTATAATTGAATTTTTGGATGAAACAGTGATCACAAGTTTTTGACTTTCATTGAGTCGATAATTGCTTCAAAAACTATAAACGATGAATCAAAACAATTGAGAATTGTTTTTTTTTTTCATTTGATGCCAAGAATGTACGTAATTACTTGAGTGTATAATTTCTTATCTCATTCAAATAAATTTTACCCAAAAATGTTCCTACCAATTAACATCACAAATAAATTTTAATGGATGTTTTGTCTATTAGATTATCGTAACGTCGTTATTCGTTGACGGATCCCTGGCAAGCTACATGGATCATTATCAAGCTCGAAGTTGGTCAGGGTAAGCAAAAAATTAACCCATATTGTATTTATTTTCAAGATTGAAAAAAGCTAAAAAAGCTTCCACGAGCGTAATACATTATATACATGCATATTGTATTGTATATATAAAAATGAATGATTTGTAGTATGAAATAATAAAATTATATTGAAAATTCCAGTGCGATAGATTCTTATGGAAATGCGGTATCCCTCGATAATTTCGAGCACAATGACAATCAGATGGCGGAATCGTTCTCTCAGAACGAGCATTTCTCCCTCGGCCAGAAGTCGACGTCGAACTTTGGCATATTCGACTCCGGCCACACACATTTTCCGGATAACAGTCCCATAATACACGGCGGATGGGAGCAGCATCAGTACACGCACTCCTACCCCATCAGCCAGCACATCGAAGTCACCAAACCCGTCACTATCCCAATTTACAAGAATATAGGTATTTTTTTTTAAATTATATTACATATTATATATATACATTATACATTATATTATATTATATGTAATAATATTTTAAAAAAACGATGAATAACGAGAATTTAGGAATAATGATAATTGATTTTTTCAGGAGTTCCCGTGGCTCAGCCAGTGGCGATAAAGGTTCCCCATCCGGTTGCAATCGGCGTCGCTCAGCCTTATCCGATTCACGTGCCCGTGGCCCGTCCGGTCGCGATCCCGGTCGTGAAAACGATCGCGGTCACCGTTGAGAAAAAAGTGCCCTATCCGGTCGAGAAAATAATTCCCGTCCCAGTGGAAAAACCCGTGCCAATAACGATCGAGAAACATATCCCTGTTCCGGTCGAAAAACCGTATCCGATTCACATTCCCGTCTACAAACACGTATTCCATCGGCCCCGACACACTCACGCCTGGGGACGATGAGAAAATTAATTGAAAATTAAAATAAACAAAAAAAACTAAATTATTAGTTTTTTTTTTCAAATCAAAAACTAAAGTCACAAAAATTCTGCGAAATATTTATTAGTATGGACATTTTATGTCATTTTTAAATTTTTTTTAACATTCGAAAAATGATCATTCGGAATATTTCAATGTGCAGTTGAAAAATATTTGTATTTCTTGCTTTTTTTTGCAGAATTTTTAACGAGACGAAATATTTATTTCGTCGAAATAGCTTTAAGTAGTTTGATTTATGAAGTTGTGTAAATAATTGTTAGTTTAATTTTGTTGATTAAATGTTGTGTACAATAAATTGTTAATTTAATTTTTATTTGGATAATATAATTTTTTCGTCGGATCGCTCTTCGTCTTTTCATCTTAACGAAATTATTTTTAATTTTTTGCTTCAAATAACATGTATTTCCTATAGAACGTTGTCATGAAAAGATTTCAATATTTTTTATTTAAATATTTTTCAAATTATATTTTGCATGGAAGATTTTCCAAATTTTTCCGATACGAACATTGTTACTATATTTTCTTGTCAAAATTGTTTTTTTTTAATTTTATTTTCATAAGAAAATAAGAGAAAAATGATCAAATGACGACATGAAAGATTTTCCTATAAAAGGATTTTTCCTGAAAGACAATTTTGAATATTTGTTTTTCGCACACGTTATTACGATTTTTTAAATTTTTGTTTGCCTGTCTTTATAATTTTTTCGTTCAATAAACTCGTATCAAAGTATCGTTGATGAGCAAAAAATGATTCAACGACGAAGGGCAATTAGTATCAACGTCCGGAATCGTGAGTTTTATGAATGCACCAAAGTAGGAAGCATCACGTATTTCTCGTTATGCTCTCTTCACATCACGAGCGCGATGACCGAGTCAAGAAATTTTCCTAAACGGTACAGTCTCGATTTTTTCTCATTTTGCAATTAATAAAAAACTTCCTCACCACTGATGAAAGTATATGGCTTTGATTTTTACTAATTTCTTGTTAGAATTAAAAGCTTAAACGAATTTTTAGTTTTCTTAATAAAAAAAAAGTATGGATAATAATTGCATTTGTTATGTTTCTTACATTTTTTTGATTATAAAAAAAGTCAATAGAAAAATAATAATTTACTGAAAAATTTCATGAAAATAAATAAAATAAACATCAATGATAATTTAATAAATACGTTTTTTAATTATACATTCGATATCATTTAATTAATTAACATTTCCTTCGAGTGTATTTTGCACAAATTTAATGTTCGAGGCTATTTTTTCCATATTTCCAACTGGGTTTCAACTGTGAAAGTTTTCACGTGTCACTATAACTTTTGGTCGAGACTGTATGGTATAGCAACATCCTTATAATGGATTCAATATCATTGTTTTTATGTAGAGACATTGTAACTGAAAAAAAAATGAAAAATCAACGATTCTGATCGAAATTTTGAGGGGCTGGAGAATGGCCGATCGCGAAAAGGACTTTCTAACTCGTTGGGCGATGATGAACGAGTGAACGGTGGCACACAGCGTTCTGCAAAGCGCACCCCGCGGATTTTCCAACGAGAATGAAAGTCGACCAAGTCCCAACAAGGAAATTTTTTTTTTTCGGCAAGTCAAAATCGCACCGAGTACACTTTCAAATATATATACGCCAATACATTTTTATTATTTTTTAGAAGAAATTTTTAAATGAAATTTTTATGACATCAGATTTAAATATAATAAATGTTGTTTTATTCTTAATTATGAATAAATTCAAACTAATATTTAACTGCGCAATAAAGTAATAAATAATTTAAAAAAAAACAATAAGAGGAGTAAAAGAAAGAGAAACAAATAGATAAATTGATAAACAAATAAGTGGTGGATTGTCGAGATCGGGCGGAGGAAAAGGAACAATCTCTCGGCAATAAATTGGCGATCGCTGGATGCGGATGATCGAGGTGCGAGCCGACGAAACGCGAGAGGATATTATCCGTGATAAAAAAAGAAAACGGATCGGAAGCAGCGATATATAGGGAGAGAGGGTTAGGCTGTAAGAAGAGGAGAAAGAGAGAGGCAGCGAGGAGGAAACGAGGAGAGCGAGCTCGGTGAAAGGTCTGTCGGTATATTAGCGAGGGAACGAGCCAAACATGTATCAGTCTAAGACTCAGGTCCCGACATTCAACGTTTTACATCCTTCCGTCGTGTCCACCCACCACCACCACCCTCCCTCAATAACCGCGAACCATGTTTCTTCCGATCTTCGGAGTGGTAAGATTTAAAATAATACTCCTTATTTATAAATATAAAACACAATTTATAAACGAGAATACGTATACGTTGTGTGCAATATCAACAATAAAATCTAATAGATAATAAACAAGTAAATGATTAAGTAAATATAAATATTTACGTCAAAAAGTAACACGGTAAATGAGCAAATATTATTGAAAATTTTGAATTTAATATTAAAAATGAAGTAAAGCAAAAATGAAAATTATATATTATATTTGCACATTTTACGCATAAATTATGTGAAAATGTATATAGTATCTTAGAACAAAATTTGCGAAAAAAAAGCACGATATATTGGTATAAAATTAATTTTTTAAGACGTTATTGACGTTGTGGGCGTCGAGAGTGAGATGCGCGAACGTCGCGGTGCTGTACGACCGTAACACGGGTCAGTACTACATGCCGGTTTACGGGAAGATGTACCGAGTCGAGAGATCGGATTACGAGGGTACGAGCGAGTCGCAGCAGGAGAGCTACGGCGATTATTATGCCCAGAACGGGGTTTCGGGCGATTACGGCGAGTCCCAAGGTCACTTTGACGCCCAAGGTCACGAGAGTTCGGGCTTCCAGCCGTCCCTCGGTACGGGACATTACGAGGGCGAGTCGCACCAGGAGGTCTCCTCGCTCGGGCACTACGGGGACTCCGGTCTCGGAAGTAGTTACGACGACGCCGCCGGCGAGGGCTACTCCGGCGGAGGTCACGAGGCCGATTACGGCGCCAAGCATCACTTCGTCCACAGCGTTCCGGTCTCGGAACACGTCGAGGTGACAAAACCCGTCGCCGTGCCCGTTTACAAGGAAATTGGTAAATAAATTTCACGCGAGACCTCGCGTGACCTTCAAGTGACATTCTCGTAGTCTTGACACGTAACATATCGGGATAACCTTGGCAGTGATTTTGAAAATTCTCCACTCTTAAAGGCGCTATTGTACCGATTGACCTTGACGTAACATTGAAACAAGGTCGACTGTGATTCTCGAATTTTCGAAATTTACAAAAGTAATCCACTATTTTTAAAGATTCAAGTAGTCTGCCTTGAAAAATTGGTTCTAATGGGGAAAAAAACAATGAGACGCTCTCAAATTTTGAACCTTGGAGTCAAAGCTCTCCATTGACCATGACATATGCGCGATTGACCTTAAAAAGAAAACCATAATCTCATTTTGCCTACAAATAACCTCTCGATTCTGTTTTATTTTTCGACGACACAATATATATAATTTTCTAAATCTATCTTGCTAACGTTCCATGACCTTGAAGTCACACTAAAATAACCTTGACTCTGACCTTGATCGTCGTTTCACATCTCAATGAGCTTTTTACGATGAAAAAAATGGCACGATTGATGTCACACTGAAATGACCTTGACTACGTTGTTGTCGTGTTTTTTTGCAATTTTGGAACACGTTGTTGACTTTTTTGGGAGACGATAATTAGTTGTTTTTGTTCACAGGCGTTCCAGTCCCGCAGCCCGTGAAGATAAACGTTCCTTATCCGGTGACCGTCGGCGTGTCGCAACCGTATCCGGTCGCTGTGCCGATCTCGAAGCCATTTCCGGTCCAGGTCGTGAAAACCGTCGCGGTTCCCGTCGAGAAGAAGGTCCCGTATCCCGTCGAGAAACACATTCCCGTTCCCATCGAGAAACCCGTACCGATCACCATCGAGAGGCACATTCCCGTTCCCGTTGAAAAGCCCTATCCCATCAAAATTCCCGTCTACAAAACGATCTACCATCACGCCAAGAGCCATCGCGCCGTTCACAGCCACGGACACTGACTCTTCCAATTCCGCTATACCCAACAAAGTGACAAAAAAAAATCCAAAAAAACTACAAAAAAAAACATCCACGAAGAGTTAACAAAATTTAATTTGCAAATTATTATTATTACTATTATTTTCTTTTAATTAAGACATTAAAATTTAAACATCTTCCAATTCGAAAACTGTGATAAAAAGAAATTAAAAATTTTTACAGTCTTAGTGACAAAGTATACGAAAATCGCAGTTGAAAAAATACCGCATACAATATGCGCTAAAGAATTTTTCAAATGTTTCAAAAACTTTTTGAAAAGAAGCAAGTAACATAGTTTACAAACTATGCAGGAAAAAAAAGCATTTTTTGTGGCTGAAAAATGTAGTTCGTTCGCCATTTTCAGGTTCCTCGCGTTGTTTTCTCTGTAAATATTTATCACGTTGATCCTTTTTCTCGTTACTATATATTATATATTTTCTCTTGTTATACATCCACAAACTATTTTTACAATTTTTATTCCCAGACTTTTTATACTCGTTGTTGATGATGACTTTATTTATGTGTTGTTGGTCTTCGCTTGTTAAAATAAACGATGAAAAATTGTACGTTTTATTGGCATACTTTATTTCCCTATAAGATAATTAAAATTCTCTCGTTTTTAAAATTACATTATTAAATTTTAACAATATTGAGAGAAGCCATAGTAGATTTTACCATAAACTAATTATGACCAAATCGTATATTTATACATATATTTTGCTTATCATGAATACAATATCCCAAGAACCATATAAGATTTTTAATTCAGTCTTAAAATACATTTATTTCTACTGTAAAACTTTTCTTTAGTTTAAAAGTAACTGTTAAATAGTTGTCTATATTAAAATCTATACTTTACTTCTGTCATTGCATGGTAAATACACATCAATAACAAAAATATGTTTTTTTTTCAAAAAAAAAAATTTTTATCGTTATTATTATTATTATTGTTGTTGTTGTTGTTGTTATTATTATTAAAAAAATGAAATATCACAAAAGGTAATTAGTGTGAATCGATCGAGATTGCATTCGCGACTTATACTTCCTCTCTCGATTCGGTGAAAGTGAAATGAGAAAATAAAGTGTGTGTGATACACGGTTCCCGCGGCATTGTTTCCATACCGCGCTCATCTTTTTTCCCCTTTTTCGCTCACTTTTTGTTTTTAGATCGGTTTATATACCGTCAATTTTTTTTGTCCCTACAGCCGTATCGCGGTGCAACCTCTCACGGAGCGTAACGGAGGAAAGTTATTCGCAGAGTCACCCACGGACGCGCCCAACGACTGTCACCTTTTCGAGAGCCGCCGCCGCCGCCGCCGCGAGAAATACCGAGAATATGAAAATAAAAGATCGAGAGTTTTTCTTCCTCCGATGAAAACCATAGTTTTCATCGGCGTTGACCCACTCTATTTTTCAAAGTTCAGATTAAGTAAACGTCCCGATAGTTGAACATGTCCCAATTGTTGGACAATTTTCGCTATATTATTTTTATAATATTTCAATTTTTTTTCTCAATATAGAATCGTATGGATTATTTTTCATATACAATCAAGTTTATTTTTCATAACGTTAATTTATTGGAAAAAAAAACTCGCTCAATCCTATATTGGGACATCGTATACATATTCAAACGTTCAAACATATTTATTTACTAGAAATATTATTTAAAATTGCTAACAGACAGTATAGTCAAGGTGTGAATTAGAAGAAGATATATTCGTTTGAATATTTTTTTAAATATAGACAAACTATTGGGACGTTTACCTTAATCCATTGTATATACGATCAATTCCATTCTTAGACTGTTTTAAATGTTTACGTTCATGTATAAATGCATGTATTACGTGCTTGTGGCTAGATACCTGCATTACACTTATAAAATATCATAATTAAATATCATTTTCAAGAGTCCATATGCCGAAATTGATATTTTCAGTTTCGTAAAAAAAAAGAAATATCTTCAGATGCTTCCTACTACGAAGAAAAACATGTAAAACTAAAAATCGAAAAGGTAAAAAAAGAAAAAAAAACGACGTTAATGAGAAAGAAATTGGTCGATTCGAGAAACGATTTCGACGATATCCAAAGCAAATAAAGGAATGTGTATATTAAAAAGTGTTTTTCGCGATTATTATTGCGAGCGCGGCGTTCTCACAAGAAATGTAGTAAAAGAGAAGCTCGGAACGAGGAAATTGCACGGGGAGGCGAGATGCTTGCAAATTGAGATTTCTGATGAGCGGTGTGCTCGACTACCATTCATTTTCGACGTGAAAGGATACTATGCTAACGTTCAAACGCTCTTATACGCGGAATAATTTTCTCAACAACAATAATGACAGCTGTAACAAAGGTAACAAAGGCAATAACAATAAAAGCAACTCAACGCCGAACAATTAGTAGTCAAATAAACGTAATAATATACAAAATAAATAAAATAAATATTGTACAATATTTAATTACCTTATTGTAATTTACCGAAAATGTTTATGTAAAAATTACTAAACATTTGTGCATTTCAGATTCCACTGTAAATATTTTATTTTGTTAAATAATTTACTGCAATTATTTTTATTGTAAATTTTACTGTAAAAGTTACTGTAAATCTGTTGTTTGAATATTTTACTGTCAAACTCGCTGTAACTACTGAAAAATTACTGAACATTTACTGAACAATTAATTGTAAATTTGTATAGTTGTTGAGTTTTTATTTTCATCAAAGATTGCTCGATGCTGTAAAATTGCAATAAAAAATTTAGATACGAATTATGTAAAGGTCAAGGTGTAACTGGGCCAACTGTTTAAAATGCAAATCGCCGAATTGTTTTTTTTTCGATGAAATTGGGGAAAACATTTTTTTAATCGTTATGGGGTAAGAAATAAGGGGAAATGGGTCAAGATTGTGAATGACTTTGGTGAACGGATGAAGGAGGGTAAAGGAACTGCAAAAAGTATAATAAATAGAGGAAGGAACTGATGAAAGGCGGAAATTAGAATGGAGAATGGACCAGTTAGATCAGATTTTACGCAATGCTATCTTACCGGGTTCGGTTACAACGGCGACGTCGATAAACGCGTCGAGGAAACGTGAATCGTTGCATTTTTTTTTCATTTATTTTGCCCCGTAGTGCATTTCCAATTTTTTTCGTGAATTGTTTCATCGAGAGGATATAAAAGTGATCGGTAACTCGAAAACGGAACGAGTCTAAGGAAAATCGTGTGAGCGAGAACTTCGAGAATTCTCCCGAGAATTTTTTTACTAATTGATCTTTTATTCAATCAATTTCGTGGAAATATATTCTTTAATAAATAATTTTTTATAAATTTATTTCGTTTAAACACTGTTTTGCATATGTTTTTAAATTTATTTCTTGAAAATTAATATCTAAAGTGCTTAAATTTATTGGAAATCATCCATTTACCAATTAATTAATCGATTAATATGAATTAATTTATTCAATAAATTTAATTTATTCAATTTTCATAAACTCATTTTCTTTTCAATATACTTTTTTTTTATTTTCATTTTTAAAAAATCTTAATCGATTAAATTTTTATGATTTTATTTTTGGAACTTTTTTCGCAATTCGTGAATGTTTTTATGAATTTATTATTTGAGCATTAATTGGATTGAAAATGAAGATAATTTTGACTGCTCTCGTTGGAACGTGCTTGGCAAATTTCTGTCAGGCTGGTCATGGCTGGGATTTTTTGCAAAAATCCGGACTGGGTGACGGTCACTTCGACTTGGGAGAAATCACTTTGGAAAGCCATGGATTCAAGCTTCCTGCAATTACTCTTGGTAATAACTATTTTTTAAATTATTTAAAAAGACAACAGAAATGATACTTTTTATAAAAAAATTTTTTTTTAGTTTACAATTTTTCAAGTTCTGTACCTAATTTTATAAATTTATTAAATAAATATTGTATTTTATTTCATTATTATTATTATTAATACTATATTGTTGTACGTAATAAAATAATAATAATAATGCCTTCAATGAATAATTTCGAAAGGGCACGGATCGAATAAATGGCCAGGAAGTGCAATAAGTTCGAGCGGGTGGAGCGGAATTGGAGGAAAAATTGAACTCGACTCCGAGGTCGCGATTCCGTCAGAATGGCATGGAAAAATAAACACAGTCGTCAAAGAAATAGGTAAAAAAAGGGAAAAAATATTTATAAATAAATTTAATTTAAGCATAAATCAATTAAAATGGATAGATAAATAAGAATATAAATAATGAGGAACAATTTAAAAATAAACAATTGCATTAATGAAATAACAAATTATAAGATAAATAAGTTTATAAGTTGCCGAATAATAATAAATGGTATTGAATAAGCAATAGAATATTAGAACTTATGAATTATTTAAGAAAAAATGTAAAATTTTATTTTTTTATTTTTCAGGAGTTCCAGTTCCCCAGGAAGTGCAAATAAAAATTCCCCACCTAGTCCCGCAGCAGGTTGCGCAGCCGTATCCAGTTTTAGTTCCGGTTCCCAAGCCCGAGCCTTTCGAGGTCAATTTTAATAAATAAACACAAAAAACTTTTGTTTCATATTTGACATCGATATTTTTTAAATTATTAAAACATATAGATTTACTTTCTAATTAATGCTCGTAGAATAATGTTTAAGAAAAATAATAATGAAAAATTGAACGAATGATATTTATATAGAAATTAAAATTAATAATCAATGTATTCAATTAATTTCATTAATTAATATTTTTTAAAAACTTTGCTACCGAAAAATTATTTCTAATTGTTTCAGATTTGAATATTTCTAAATATTATCTATCTAGATTGTGCAATCTTGTGTTATTTTTTTCAGGTGGTGAAGACAGTGGTGAAGACAGTGGAAAAAAAAGTTCCAACCCCGGTGGAAAAAATTGTTCCTGTGAAGATCGAGAAACCCGTGCCCTTCAAAGTTTACAAAAATGTGCCCTATCCGGTCGTCAAGCATATACCGATTAAGATTCCAGTTCACAAAACGATTCACCACTACAGTCACGGCCATCACTGATTTTACAAATTTTTCATTATTTCATTTCGTTTTTATTTTATTTTTTACTTCAATAAAAAAAGTTGTTTTTATTTTGTCAGTATTAAAAATATGTGCATAGTTTCAACTTTATTTAGCTTTAAGTTGTAAAAATTTTGAGACGAATAAAATTTTATTTTCCTACGTTTGTAAAAAAACTTGTGTGTATTTTTAGTGAATAAAATACCAAATATGAATCATGTTTTCTTTTATTTTATTCTTCTAAATAAGAAATTTGAAATTATTTTACTGGCTAGTTCACGAGTAATCAAATTTCAAAATTGCTTCGTATGTAAAATTTATACAATATTTACTCTGAATATGAATTTAAATTTATGAGATTTTTTAAAACTTTTTTTATATATTTGGGGTACAATATATTGTTATTTTTTTATAGACAGTTAAATTTATAGACACAAAAAGTGTTCGAATGGAGATTATCTGACCAATACATCCTTAACCCCTTGCACTAACAACCGACAAATTTTTATGAAATTTTATCGACACCTTCTCAAATAATAGAAATAAGTGTAAATATTATCTCGATTATCAAACAAATAAATAAAAACCGAACTATAATAATAAGATGAAACCATATACCAACAGTATAACGTAAAAGTATATACTAGTAGTAAATGAGACTTTTTGATAATTATAAGTAGTCAGTATAATTTGTATAGAACAAATAAATCAAAACCCACAAGAAATGTTTTAAAAAGAATTAATTGAAAAAAAAAATCAAATTTAAAAATTATTTGAAAAAATGTTACTGAATTGTGCACGAATTTTGAAAAAATGAATATTTATGTATAAATTCAAAACAATTGTTCTTGAATTGTGGTAAATCGTTAAAATGGGTAGTAATTGTCATTACGATATAAGAGTGACGTCACGGGGAGAGGAGTTATGTTTGAGAGAATCACGAGGCATTGAACTACGTGAAAATAAGAATAAAAGGAGAGATCTCACCTACGGGGCGAAAGTAAGAGGGTTCTGGACTCGACGCTCACTTTTCTCCGTTTCAAAAAAGTCGACGAGGAAAGGGCAATTTCTATCCACATGAAATTTATTATAAAATTTTCCTACTTTTATCTATTCTTTGTTTCATTGTGAAAAAAATTTTCAATTTGAACATTACGCTCGTAAATTTCCTCAATGGCCTATTCCATTCTCCACAGTTTTCTTTATAAAATATCAATTCGAGGTTTTTCAACGACGAACTGCACTTCCGGCTCGAGACCGCAGATATCGTTACGTTTTATCCAGTAAGGTAATATAATTATTTAACATTTAAAAATAGTACAAATAAATTGTTTAAAATTTATAACAATTCTTAACCAATCGTCTTGAAAAAGTGGTATTCAATTTTTTAAATAAAAATAATCATATTAAGAAAATTCACAATATAACCAAAGTTTTTATAAAATTCTGTTATAAATTTCTATATAGCATTTGAGTATTCTTAAAATAATTTCATCTTAATTTTAATGATAAACGCTTGAAAACTATAAAGATAATTTCTACTGCAATGTGACCACGTAATACTTGAATACCTCAAAAATAATTCCTACTGCAATTTAACCAATATTTGAATAACCTAAATATAATTTCTATCACAATTTAAAGTCGGTGTGTTAAAAATCATAATAATAATTTTCATCAAAATTTAATGACAAAATGTTTTAAAAAATCATAAAAAAATAATTTTTCCATGTCTCAATTTCGTTTAAAAATGAAGTATAAACGATCTAGCCAATAATATGTAACTGTAATGGTTGAAAATCGTTAAAAAAAGGAAGTTTCGCTCACCAATGATCGTGAGAATCTCGCAGGAGGGAGTTCTTCTTCCTTCTCCTTCTTACTTCCTCCCATCTCGATTGTCGGAAGGTTGAGCAGTGTGTTGGTGAAAGGTGGAAGAATCGAAGCAACCTTTTTCCTATATAAGCCAGCCGATTTCGTCCCACCTCGGGCACTCGAGCGACAACGATACGGACGATAAATTGCCTGAAATAACGATTTTCATTATCACAGAGAATAAAAAACAAACAAATTTTCAAAATTCACAAAAACCAGCCAAAAAATGAGCAACGTGAGCAATTGTTATCATTTATTTATTCTTAAAATAAATCAGGAAGTAAAAATAAATTTAAAAATAACAACAAACAAGTTAATTTAACAATTTGACGATAAATTCCACATTGGGAAATTATTCTCATTTTATTTTATCACCAAGAACGACGTGATAATCTGTTCGACGAGATTGGATGAGAAAAACGATTGAAAATTAGTACTGGAAACTTTTAATTGAAAAAAAAATTAAAAATTGAGGGGAGGGGGAGAAAAAGGAGACGCAAAAGATACGCGAAAGTGGTGAAAGAGAAATTGTAACGTTTAGAAACGAGTCATTGCTCCACTTCGCCACGGAGGAACCATTAATTCGTTTTAATGGAAAAAAACGAGAAATTTTCGAAAAAAGACAATGATAATTAAATAAAAGCTGCTAATTGATTTTTCGACTTTCATAATTTTTTATCATAAATTTTACATTGTACGTGATGACACTGTTTTTTTTGCATTGTTTCATCATTATATTTGTCGTTGCAGATTTTTTTCGTTCTCGCGACGCTCGTCGCTGCAACGATCGCCAGCGAGCACGATTATCATCAGGGACACCACGAGACCCACACGACCTACGAGGAAAAAACGAAGCCAGTGGAAATTCCAATTTACAAAAAATATGGTATGCACAATAAAACATACATTAATATAAATATGCAATATTTTTCCTTCGTTTTTTAAAATTATCATTACTATTTAAATATTCATTCGATCGATCGTCTCATTTTGGTTTCAGCGATTCCTATTCCACATCCCGTGCCCGTAAAAGTGGAGCACGAAATAAAAATCCCAATTCCACAGCCGTATCAGGTCCAGGTTCAAATTCCCCATCCGTATCCGGTCGAGGTTGTGAAAGAGGTCGAAATACCGATTGAGAAGCCAGAGCCCTACGTCGTCGAGAAGAAAGTAACGAAAAAAAGATTTATCAATAATTTTATAAGATGAACAATAGTCCTTGTCAGTCATTAGATTTTATTGTTGAATATTTTAACTAATTATGCCATATGATTTTGCAAAATTTTTTCGCGAATATTTAAACGCTACCGAAATTTTGTTGAAATCTGTCGGTTCAAGTAGTTAAGGATGTACGGGTCAGACAAAAATCTGCTATTTAAGTAGTTACAGATGTGAGGCTCAGACAAACATCTGCAAGTCCAAGTGATTAAGGATGTGTGGGTCAGACAAAAATCTACAAGTTCAAGTGATTAAGGATGTATGGGTTAGACAATCTTGACAAAAAGAAAATTTTTAACATTGCATTCGTAAAACTGGAACTTTGCTGCTTGCCAGAAAATTTCTAACTTTCTGTATCTAAGTTTGACTATGAATAGACAACTTAATCTTATGTTACACAACCTTCCATATATTTCGAAACAATATGTAACATTTTTCACCACTTGTGTATTATTTTTTCAAATAACTCGAATTTATTCTAAAATCGAAAATAATTTTTTTTAAGGTTCCTTTCATCGTCGAGAAGCCTTATCCTGTCTACGTCGACAAGAAATTTCCGGTCCCAGTGGCAAAGCCATATGCGGTCCACGTGCCAGTCTACAAGCACGTTTATCATCACTCGTCCAAGGGCTGGCACTGATAACGGACTCTGCACAATAAAAATTTAATAATAGCAACATCAATGGGACCAGAAAGAAACGTTCCAATCTTAAATTATTTCATTGTTGACATTTACCTTTTTTCGCTGCGAATCACTTTTTATCTGACGAGAAAAAAATGATTTTCGCAGCATTGTTAACTGCTCGTTGTTTATTGACTATTTTTCGCTAAGTATCAAATTTCATTGTCAAAAAATTAATTTAAGGAAAAATTTGTTAAAAAATTTGAATTATTTATGAAAAAATGTTTTTGTTATCCTTTTATGAATTAAAATTTGAGAAAAAAACGAATAAAAAGTCACGTGACTTTTGAAATTTTACAAAATTTTATTTCTTTATTTCTTTATTTGGGTTTTTTATTTTTTTTTAATTTTTTTGGTAAGAAGCCTTTTCTATCAAAAATTTCTCCGTATTTTTTTTCTGTCGTCGCGACGATTTCTTAATTGTTGACTCGCAGACTTGTTCGTAACGATCCTGAAAGGCCATAAAACGCGAATGGGCTCGGCGATGGGAAAAAAAGGCAACGAGAAAAAATAGTAAAAAAAATGAAGCGGGAGGCTTTTCTCTCTTTTTATTTAGCCTCGAGAGCTATAAACCACTTTTACCGCGAGATGCACTTTCACTGACGGGAAACACGAGCCAGAGATGCAGCCGACGCTCGCTCCGAGCCACGCCCTTTCTTCCTTTGTTTTTTTTTTCTTCAAGGACGTCGAAATGTTGACTACTTTTCACCTTTTTTATAAACGAAGATTTATTTCACCTCTGAAAATCAACAAATTTCGATATTTTTCGAAATATTTTCATTATTATGAAAATATTAATCTCCTAATATAAATACAATTATATAGTTAATAATATCCTTTTATATTATTTACCATCAAGTACTTTTTTATGTAGCTAAAAATGTTGAATATAATTGTTAATTTTATTTTCGTTGAATAATAAAACAAAATTGAAACACATATGTTTATTTTATAAAATTATACCTTCAATAATTACATTTTCACTATAAGTTCAGATAACTCGCTTTTTTTATTTTCATTGATATAATTTCATATAAAAAGTACACTTTTATACATTAAATTTGTTTCAAATATTTTGTTTAAATTATTAGGTTTCTTGGCTTCTTGCTACAATTACAATTCGCACAATTACAATTAAAAAAAATAAATTCAATGCAATATAATAACAATTTTAATAAAATACAAGAACGATTAAAAGTAAAAAACTAGGAATTGCAATTTTATACTATACATTAATAACAGTATTTTGATATTTCGATTTTTGATTGATTGATTCATTAAGTGAATTGATAACGAACGTAAACGAAGCGAGAAGGAGAAAAGTGAAGGTGCGTCGTAGCTCAATTAGAGCTAGATTAATAAACAAAAATGAAGCTAACGAAAGAGGAAAAAAGATACGAATATCTCGTAAATATTCTGAACGACGTTGAACGAAAGGGAGAGTGAATGAACGAAAGTAAAAGGGAAAGAAAACATTTCCATTAAAAGAAAAATAGTCGTAAAAGATACATAATAAAAGTTAGCATGAACAAAAAGAAATAATAATAGTAAATAATAATAATTGCTTAAGAATTAATATGTGCGTACAGAGAAAGAGTCAAAGAAGGAAAATAAACAAAATTTAACGTCATAGAATTCTGTTGAAAAAGTGTTGAGGTGAGAGCAACGAAGGTAGAAAATAAACGAAAATGAATAATGGAAAAATAGAGTAAAAAGAAAAATATGTAGTATGAAAGGAGAAAGAAAAGGGGAGCGCACCGCGATCTTTCTTTCTCGACTCGCGATAGAGAAGGGGAGAAAGTCGCCAAAGCCCAGCCAATATATAAACACTTGACCGTGACTTTGAACCGCGTTCTCGCGAGTTTACCCAGCCACAGACACATCATCCCTGACAATCGAATTTTTAAAAAATCGAAATATTTATTTTCTCTCAAACTGGAACCGAAAATTACCGAGACTTAAAATAAATCGAGATGAAAACCTTCGTAAGTCTGCAAAAACGATAATCATTTTAATTAAAAATATTAGATCATCAATCGGAATAATAAAAGCAGATATTTCATTTGCAAAAATTTATCAATAATAAGTAGAAAATATATGGTAAAAAAATGAGTAAAAAAGGTTAATTTAAATTTAATTAAAAATTTGCTTTAAAAGAAGTCATGGATAAGTAGAATATATTATATGATAGCGATAATTAAATAAATAAAAATATGAACGAATTTTAATTAAAAAAAAGGAAAAATTTTGTAAAATTAATGAAATTTTTCAACTTTTCGTAGATAATAATTGCCAATTTGGCAATGTGCGTGCTGGGAAGTTACGAGGACGAGCACACGACTTATCACGAGACGTCGAAACCCGTGAGCGTTCCGATTTACAAAAAATACGCGATCCCGATTCCACATCCGGTCCCAGTACCCGTTCCACAGCACATAAAGGTACCGATACCTCAGCCCTACCAGGTCCAGGTCGCGATTCCCCACCCCGTGCCTGTCGAGGTTGTCAAACAGATCGAAATTCCAATCGAGAAGCCCGAGCCCTACGTCGTCGAAAAAAAAGTGAGTTGTTCCTACATCTACACCTTCATTATTTGTAAATTATTATTTTTGATAGACTTTGCTTGAAAATAATCAAAATATTTTGTTTTTATATTTAATACTCAACAAGTTAAGAATTATTAACAAGTATTTTAGAAATGTAGGCTCTAAAAGAGGCAGAAAAAAAATGAAGGGTTTTATGTTTGACAGGTTCCCTACGTCGTCGAAAAGCCATACGCGGTGACAGTCGAAAAACACTTCGCGGTTCCCATACCGAAGCCCTATCCGGTCCACGTACCGGTCTACAAGCACGTGTTTCATCACCAGACCAAATCACACGGCTGGAAGCATTGACGAGAAAAATGAGGCTAAACGAATAATAAATCCATTTCGCATATCAAGTCAACCTGTAAATAGCTCGTCGTTACCATTCTCTTACCATTTATTATGCCTAAATAAATAAATAAACTCTTTTTTATATATTTATTTCTTTCTCATTTTAACAAAACAATTTTTATTTATATAATTTATGAAATCTAAATTATATATTATCCTATATTAAAAAAGACACGAGGCCTCTTATGGATTGGTCCGAATACAGCCCATTGTGCGGAGCATTCATTTCGTCTTGCAAAAATTATCAGGAATAACCCATTATGAAGTCGCATCGAGGACACGGAAAGATATCACCACTCAACATTTTATTATCTTCCTATTTTCGATTCTCGGAAAACCAGGCTAAAGGTCCTCGAACACATGATAAATTTTCTCAGCTCACTTTTATTATAACTTAACTTGTATACGTGCTATAATGTGAGAAAAATTTGCAACGCAATTGTCTACCATTTATGTCAAATATACCTGTGAACAAATTGTATACCTGAATAGTTCGGGGATCGTAAACATAAATAAAAGGAGAGACAATTAGTCGAGCGTAACGAGGAAAAAATTTTTCGAATTTTCGTTAATCCCTCGGTCATTAGGGTTTCCATAGTGATCGGTCGAGGTCGAGTGAAAAACCGAACAAGGTCTTGATTATTTGGGCTTTCGACTGAATTTGGTAATCAGTAGCCCCGTAGAAATTGTCGGGGTAAGACGTGTCGGGTCTTGCAAGGTAGTTCGTTACCGAAAAACGAATTTTTGCAATTTAACAAGTTCAATCGAATTCTAGTCGCCCAGTGTAATTTTCAATAATACGAAAAGTGAATAGTTTGGTGTTGCAAATTAATAATATCGTTTCGAAATACTTTTAAAAAATGTGGTGTGAATAAAAGTGCTGTCCAATTGATGGAAATAATCTCGACCGCGCTATTTTATTCTGCATAGTATTATTTCCGTTACAATAAACATATGCAGTCTTTTAGATTCGTATACGAACAGTTTTTTAATAGCGGTTTTGCTTCGAATAATTAGATTTTTCATTATAAATTATTAGACCTGTATATTTTTAATTATCCATAGTAAATGATCCATTTTTTAGCTTGATTAAAAAAAAATAGAAAAAATATTGAGTTTTGTATGGTATGGTGAATAAAGTGAAGTGAAGTGCGAGGCCCACGGAACATATTGAGCAGAAAATTAGGGAGATACACATCTTCTCCTATGAATCACCATTAATAAAGCTGATTTCGTCAAGAAAAAGGTAAGACATCGCAAATTGAAATTTTTATGGGTCTACGAGACTCAGTGTGACTGGCTAAATTTTTTTTTTAATTTTTTTTCGATTTTAAGAGCTTAGATGATCGGAAATTTCCCGTAGATAACGAAAATGCTAATTATTCGTAGCGCAATCCAAGAATTCCTATTGAAAAATCCAAAAAAACGACTTTTCGATCAATTTTTCGAATTTTTCAATACGAATTCTTGGATTGCGCTCCGAATAATTAGCATTTTCGTTATCTACGGGAAATTTCCGATCGAATAGGCTCTTAAAATGAAGAAAAAAAATTGAAAAAATTTTGCAAATTTTTTAAGGTATACCCCTTCCCATTTTTTCAAAAATCTTCAAAACGTCATAACTTTTTAAAAAATTGATGAA